>JBAMJV010008000.1:0-117500 GCA_037951105.1 Echinarachnius parma | reverse complement strand
CCCCCATGCGTATCTGAAGTGGTGAGTGAAACAACAAACGGAAGAGAAAGGCTGATTTTTCGGTCTAATATACCCTTTTCTTCACTCCCCAAAGTTTTACGCTATTGCAAGTCGATGAACTGCAAAGAAAAATATTAAATATAAATATGTTGAATTTCTGCCTGGATCTCCACGATGTTGGATTATTGGAAATGTTCTTATTAGTACTCATCATGATCTCTTTTTGTTATTCTTCGTGTAAATATACCGAGATTGATCGATCTATATGCCGATCATGAGAAGAGAAAAACTCAAATAAAAAATTGGCTACATGCCTACATCGTTATAATCATCTGTGTATCGTGTATGCTTGATGAGTATACTTATGCAAGTGAAGATATTCGAGGGATGTTTTTTTTTCTGAGAGATACACGTAGAGTAATTCATTGCTGAAGGGGAAAATCGTGACTTACTTTTGATTCGCACAATTATAATACAGGGTGGCCCCAAAAAACGGAACGGGGAACTTGCCATAATATATAGAGAAACATGATGACTAGGTTCACGGGATAGGGCATCTATTACAAAGAAAAATGATACCAAGAACAGTAATTTTGGACGAGTAATTTTTGTTTTAGGACGTCTTACAGTAAGTGAGGCGATGTCAGGTTCCCATTTTTGTCAATTTTTACCGAGTCAGTGCATGATAGATCGCACTCCCTGCCCGTCATAGCATTGAACAACTATGCCAATTCTCTCGGCACACAGCTGAATGCACACTTAACAATGGCGCGCGTATTGCTCGTTATTTGATGCTATGACGGGCAGTAAGTGCGATTTATCAGGCACTGACTTGGTACAAATTGACCAAAATGGGAACCTGACAAAGTGTCACTCAAAGCGCCCTAAAACAAAAACTACACGACCAAAATTACTGTTCTTGGTATTGTATTTCATTGGAAAATACACCCTATCCGATGGACATAATAATTTTGTTACTTTATTTTGGAAAGTGCCCCGTTCCGTTTTTTTTGGCCACCCTGAGTAACGCGTTTGTTTCCTATGGGATTTTTTGTTATTATTGCTGTGAGTGATTTGTATCGTTGTTTGTCACAGGCGTAGCTACTGGGAGAGGGTGGTGGGGGGGGGGGGGGGGGGGGGGGGGGGGGTGGAGCTGCACATGCCCCCCGGGTGCCCGTACCAAAATAGCATACTTGCAAAAATCACACACACCCTTTTATGGCTAGTCCACTGGGGATAGATATCCTGGCTACAGTGATTGTTGTCACGATTATTTCAGTGCTTGTAATTCTTCGCATAATGATTTTGTGTCAATCAACATTATTAATTGTAAAAGAATATGATTATCTTTGAAAATTCTCACAAATATTGTTGCTTCCCTTTCTTATTGCATACCTTTAATTTCTAGGCTTCACGACAATTATAAGCTTGTTTTTTTTCCCCCTTCATAAATACATTACCATTCCTTATTTGTTAAAATCCTTTTTAGACCCAAGGAAAACATTCTTCATGGTTGATGGCACCATGGCACACATCATAGAAGTATGAATAAACAAACCAACCCGTTTATACACATGGGCGTACATGCGGGGGGGGGGGGGGGGGGGGCGACATCTTTTACCCGAATACCATCTTACCCATTTTTATCTGACAAGCAAGCAAACAAAACAAATCAAAAGGTTCTCTCCATTAAGCTGTCCGAAAATAATATACTTGTTATGATTTCGGCCGAATAAGACATGATCTTGTCCAAATATGACATGCTTTAGCCTGAATTTGGACGTGCTTTCCCCAAAAATTTATTGCCGTTTTCAATACTCTAGGGTGGGCTGCAGCCCCCTAGACCCCCCCCCCCCCTCCCCTGATGGCACATAATTATGTCTTCCACTATCAAAGTGACAATGGGCATGAACATATAGAGCAAGTCCGTAGTCCTTCCAAGACCGTTTCATTTGGGATAACATGCATTCTCCATATAGGCGATAGGCTGTATAATTTTATGACCATGCAGTCCTGTGCCCCATTGTTCCCCCACTTGCAATTATGCAGTTCAGGGTCTTGTTGCAGAAAGAGTCGCAATCGATTGTTAAGATGCAATTACCTGCAAGTCCGAATATATGCACATTTGAACCAATTTGGGAATTTAGTCACATGATCTGACTTGCAATTAATTGCAACTCTTTCTGGGTAAGCACTATATAGGCACCAATCCTGCAGCTGTCATAAATTCTGCGACTTGAGAGAGACTATTCACTTATAACCACTAATCTGACCTATAGCCACCAAATTTAGGGTTAGGGTTAGGGTTTAGGTTAGGGTTATATATTCCCGAAACCCGGCAGAATTCAACCCACTCGTTGTGGCGTAGTGGATAACGAACATGCCAGAGAAACGTAGGTCGCTTGTCGTGGTGGTTCGAGCCACATCTTGGCCAGAATTACACTTCTTTTGCGTCAACACATTAAGTTGGAAAAACATTAAGTCAGACATTTTGGCTATGCATATAGTATACCATGCGTGAGTGAATAGTCTCTCTCAAGTCGCAGAATGTATGACGGCTGCAGGACCCTCTTTCTGCAATTTTGGCTATGCATATAGTATACATACCATGCGTGAGTGAATAGTCTCTCTCAAGTCGCAGAATGTATGATGGCTGCAGGACCCTCTTTCTGCAACACGACCCTGAACTGGATAATCATACCTTTTGAGGGATCAAAAAAGATACTGCATGATTGCAAGTGCCAGTTCACTTACTAAGGGCTGAATTACGGTGGGAATGAAAGGTAACGGTGGAGGGCAGAATGTTTATGGAAAAGTTTTCAGTCCATTTTAAAAATTTTATCTCCTGTAGGGTGTTTCACTAAACACTAAAAAATAAATTTTAGCATTGATTTTAAGTGATTAAGGAGATGCTAAAAATTGATTTTTAGTGTTTAGTGAATCACCCCCCTGTACTATAGTAAGGCTCCACACTACTGTAATATCTTATGCCAGTGGCCCAGTCGGGCAAGTAAAATAACATTTTCTCAATGTTGATGGCCAAAAATAAACATTTACAGGCCCCAAATTATATTTCATCCTTAAAAATATGTATATTATTAAAATTGTCCCACCCTTTATTGATCAACACTGAAATTTGGGACAAGGAATGAAAGAATACAAGATTGTCCAATTCTGGCAATGCCAGTTTGAAAACCTATTGGCTCGATCAGGCCACTTACTTTTGACTTAATGAAATTCTACTGGCCGAGTACCACTCAATTTTGACTGGCCCCAGGCCATCGGGCAAGTGCTAGTGGCGAGCCCTAACTATATTACATTCACAATCACAATGAACACAAGAAAAAATGTTTAACAAATAAATACATTAGTAGTCAATGTTTATTCTGTTTTCATTACATTTGTTCATCTTTGTTACGTCTTTCAGGCTATCATTCGACAATGAAAACAAAGAAATATAATTTAAAACTTCCAATCTAATCAAATCTGTCAAATGAATATGAGTAATATATCAAGATAGACCATACATAATGGTAAATATATTACTCATTGCGGATATAGTATCGAAAATAATATCGCTAGTGATATTCGTAGACCATAATTCAGGAAAATGTTTAGTGTTTTTACACTTTAAAATAAATACATTTCTTTATCCACATGTTTTATTGAATTACATCAATATGTATGTGTAATGTCTGCAGGGAAGTGGGCTACTTTCCCAAAGAATGGAAGCTATCACAATTAAACAGCATGGTTTTATAAGCTAGGCTTTATATTACAAAATAATATTTTGTATTCATATGAATCATGATTTATACATCTAATTTAATTGAAATAAAACCTAATAATAAACTTAGATATGTAACATTTGAAGCACTGATACCGACATTGAAATTCCAGCGTAAAGTGCAGATAAGTACATTCACTTGATAATCTTTATCAACCTAGGAGGATTAAAGGGACTTAGTAACATTGTCCAAATCCTCAAAATAAAATTCGAATTCTGGCGGTTCCCGTATACCTTGAGTTTTTCTTCTGTGTACAAAGTGAGTGCAGTGAGTTACTGAATATCACTTTGCATTTTCGCTTATTACTTGGCCATACAATGTCCATTTGACTTGAAATTTTCACACAATACCCTGTGGACATATGAGATAACAACAATATACATTGCATCAACCATTCATCACATTTGGCACATGTCAACAAAGTTACTAGATCCCTTTAAGTACTTTTTAGTATGGGGCTTGTTTCATGAAAGGGTCTTAGCTACGTTCCTTGTCTGGCGTGGAGTTAGGGTGCAATTATCTCCCATTCAGACCCTAAACAAAGCTTTTGAATTTCCAATGGCTATTGACGCTCTGTGCGAAATGCTGAGACAACGTACATAGCGAAGACCCTTTCCTGAAACAAGCCCCTGATATCTTAATAATACATAATAATAATAGTACCGTTATCAAACCTCCACACTAACTTTTTCTTGTACTGACCCGTTTGGGCAAGTAAAATCATAAATGTTTAAATTTTTACTTGCCCCAATGTAAAATCTACTTGCCCTCTTTCTTCTAGATAAGATTTACAAATATGAAATTACATCATTCTCTCGAAATTGAAAAATTATTTAGTTGCCTGATCGGGCAAGCAAACTAGGCAATCTATGAAATGTTACTTGCCCGACATCAATTTTTACTTGCCCCGGGCAAGCGGGCAAGTGCTAGTGTTGAGCCCTGTCTCTATGAAACAATAATCTCTTAACATATAAGACACATTTGAACATGAATAAACATGGAAATACATGAACTGAAAAACAGAATCAAAAGCACACATACTGTACATACAGTAAAATGATTTTTAAACACGTATAAGTGCCATCCGTGACAATTGTATGTACACAGCCAAATTCACAATGAGAAATATTGCAACTGAGAGTAGAATACTGATATTGTCCTTTTTTCAATTCAGCAAAACATTTTTATCTCACACTATCATAACAAAAACATAATGCAGGGAAAGTGAAAGGGGACCATAAATGTCATGCTATTATCATGCAAAAATCAGCAATGTACTATTAAGACAATTTCAAAAATACACTGCTTTGAAGCAAAACTGGTATTCAAAACAAATGATCTTTGAATAGAAAATATAGGACTTAAAAGTCGGGGAAGGCAGTATAATGATATATTTATAACATAATTATGAATGAAAACAAAGTATAGAACATTCTTTTGGCACTCTGCTGTCATACAACATGTTATACTTTAATTTCTACAGGACCAAGTTCTTCTGTTTCTGAACCAAAAACACATATACAGTCAAACCGAACAAATCTAAGCATTAAAAATAATATTAATATACTTGATTTATATAGCGCCTCATCTCTCAGCGCTTTACAATAATATTATTGACCCGGTCTTTACAATGAACAACTTTCAGTCTTGTTTCTGCTTTGATCGAGAGATAATGAAATACACATTATCATGAAATTATTATTATTATGAAATACATGTAAAAGAAACAGAAAATAAAAATTTATCTGGTAACCAATTTCTGTGTGAGAAAACTCTATACACAAATTGGCAAGAAATCTAAAGAATGATGATATATTTTGAAGTAGTTTTGTTAATATCACAGATATAAATAAATGGGAACAAGTATACAACAGTGTGTGCTCTTACATACAAAAATATTTTTTTCTTCCTACAGTGTTCAGCTGAAAATAAACAGAAACAATTTGATATTTAAACGGAAGTATGGAGTATGTTATGATCCTCGACAGCCTTCTGTCAAATGCTACTTGGTGTGTAAATTACCTTTCTACTTTTCGATCAAGTTTGACTCTTCCAATATTTTCCCCCTTGTGATTTCAATGATTTAGCTTATATTTGCGCTGTTCGAAATGATATCGGACATTGTCCTAATTTGAACTTTATCATTGATGCACCCACGGAGGTGTTGACACCTAATGTATCATTCGTAAACTGGTTTCAGTGCAACAACAGAGTAAAACTTGCTTTATATTCAACATGCCAGCAAGCTACACGTTGAGAGCCTGAAAACCTAGTTATACTTGATTTGTATATAAAATTATAATGAGCCTGAAATCAGACTTTTGCCTGAAAACTGGCATCCCTATCAATATATAACATAAATGAGATACAGTGGAACCTAATTATAAAAAGCTCTGACATATTCAAACATTGAATCTGACAAAACCCTCTTTTGACAAGGTAACTTTGCTGTTCTCAGTTCTTGATATTCTCCCCCCTTAAATAAAAGATAAGGGTTATAACAAAGTATTTGTCATGGCCCCAAGCTTCTCATTATAATAAGTTTCGACTGTTACCAAAAGTGACTCTGAGAAGTCACATTTCAGAGCTAATAACATTGAAATTCAACAACCAGGAAGATTTAGGGACAATTCATCTGAAATCAGGGGGATTGGCTGATGAGATGAAATCCAATACAGTAATCTTGCTGTATTTTCAAAGAGTCTCCTGCAAAATCAGGGAGACTTGGCAGCTCTGACATTTATGTCTCAATGGCTTGTTTTCAACCTTTTCCAGCTATGACGACTCTAATTTCACGATCCCTGAATTTCAGCAATATGTAGGAAGGAAGTCTGTGCCCGCTTTTCTAGGTTGTACAGCTCTGAGACGGCCGGCGCTAGATCATCCACGTGACCTTTGTAACCACTTCCTGTTAGGTCAAAGTTAAAGACAAAGAAGCAAAATTATTTGTTTGATGACAGATGATGCGAAGATCCGAAGAAAGGGAAAAATGTGTGACAAACCCTTATCTTATTGTGTTAAAAAAGGTTAGTTATTCTTGATTTATATAGCGCCTGTCATGATTGATAATCATCTCTACGCGCTTTACAATTATATTATTACCCTGGTCATCGGATACATTCTGCAATCAAATCCAGCACACAAAATGCACTTTTTCCACTCCCCGGGGGAGCATTCCAGCCAGGCAACCTTGTTGGGCGCACACAATGCTAACGAACTATGTTAAGAAGAGAGCATCTTGGTTAATAAACCCAATTAACTAAGCTATGTGAACGAGATGGAGTAAAAAAAAAAAAGAAGAAGAGTTTTGGGCCCTCTTTTCTACAACTTTGAGACGGCCGATGCTAGATCTTAAACATGACCTTTGTAATAACCATGAGATAAATTTGAGAGCAGAGAATCAAAAAGGGAAGGAACAGAAGAAAACAGAGAGAAAATAATCAATGCTCTAACTGTCAATGCCTTAATCTGCATAATATTTGTAACATCATTATTTTTTTGTTCATAACCCTTTTCAA
Organism: Echinarachnius parma; assembly: GCA_037951105.1. NCBI lineage: Eukaryota > Metazoa > Echinodermata > Echinoidea > Clypeasteroida > Echinarachniidae > Echinarachnius > Echinarachnius parma. Next base: position 110,194 of record JBAMJV010008000.1, on the reverse strand, counting down.
CAAGTTATGACAAAAACTGCACTAGGATAATTATTTTTGTCTGCTATGTGATTCAGAATTTGTATTCATGATATTAGCTTTGTATAGGATACTATTCGGTACCAGTGAGGTGTGAAGTATTATTATAAACTGGTAAAAGGAATATTGTATTAGGCGCTATATAGAACCTATTATTATTATTAATATCCTACTGACCTGCGGCCTTTCTCTTCTGCCCGTAGGTGACCTTCCCGTCAAACTCATTGGCTTCAACCTTCATGGATGAATCTGTCTGGTCAATGATGACTCCAAGGTGCTCCTCAATGTCTGCCAGGTATTGCATCTCGTTGTACCAGATGCAGCAACCTCCTTGGTCTTTCAGGATCGTGTTGGAGCAACCATGGCCACGGTTTGCACACCTGTGGTACCAAACCTGTAACAATCACAATTAAGAATTGACGACAATGATAATACAAAAATCCCATCATTATTTCCCAGAGAGTAGTAATTTGATGTCTTCCGGTTATTGCATCTCGTTGTAAAAGATGCAGCAACGTCCCAGGTCCTTTAGGACTGTGTTGTAGCAACCCCGACCATGGTTTGGACATATGTGGTACCAAACTTTTATGATAAAACAAACATAACTACTAATTCATTAAATGGTAAAACAAACCACGCATCAATATTTTCTTTAAGTAGAAATTAAATGTCATGAGGTATTGTATTTCATAGTAGCAACCTCGACCATGGTTTGGACATGTGTGGTACCAAACCTATTTAAATAGCAATCACAATCATATATGAAAATCCAAATGTTTATCGAAACATTCAATGAAATACAAATATTTTACAATTTAGATTTTCAAAAGGTTTTGTTGTAGCAACCTCTGCTACAGTTCTGATGTGTGGTACCAAAACTTTACCAATACTGAAACTACGTGTACAAACAATAACAATAATACACTTCTATCCATAAGTAGCAACCACAACCATCATCAGGAAGTTGAATTTTCATTAATTTGATATATTTCTGGTCAGTTTCCCTCTGTTTGAAATGAAATATTCATTGTCGTATGATTGCTATGTGATGAGTGTAATTAGAAACTTAACTTCACAGCTCAATAACCCAAATAGCTGTTTATTATTATAATTATTTTTTGTATTTTATTTTTTAAATAAATGTAACTGACCTTTTCTGGAACAGAGGAAACCAGTGAGATAGCCAGTCCCATTCTGCAAAGAAATATAAGGTATACATGGATTTCAACCAATTGAGGACAATTTTATATTAGCATAACATGCATTCTTCATGGATACCAGCCAAAGTAGAAACTATGGAGAGCCGTTAGTTTCTTTAAACAAATTTTTTAAAAGCATCTTTTAAAAGGTATAAAATGTTGATTCAAATTATTGATATTTTCTATTATCATGGGGATTTCATGTTTTTGATGTAAAATTTCTTGCATTTTTGCTTTTGAATATATTTTATTCCAAGGTTACAAATGGCTTTCTATACTTTTTAAGTCCATCTTAGGATCTTTGTGAAATACCCCCCAGTTCTGAATGGGTTGAAGTACAATCACACATATATTTTATTATAGAAATAATACACGTTCTAGAGGTTTTGTCAGATGTAGGCAACGCACAAGGCGTAAGTTGAGTGCGCACCATCTGACAAAACCGAGAGTGTGTTGCTTTTACACTGACGCACAAAATTAAGAATGTGTATTATCTGTAATATTAATTATCTGTTTTATACAACCACCGAATTGTTTATGATAGCTGGATTATTTGAAACAGACTTGCCACAATAAGTAACCCAGCCTATCTACTCTTAAGTTGGAATTTATTAGGAATTTACATAATTCATCATCACTACTGCTTTGACTTTGCAGCAGTTGCTTCAGAGTCAAATTCAAATATCAAAGGGCTGTATGCATTTCCATTCCCAAACTTAAACAATATCAAACCACATACCATATAATTTCAGAAACTGCCAACTTATGCCAATTTATTTACCAATTTGAAGACTTATTATAACGTGTGATTTTCAATCAATTAACAACTAATACCATGATGACAGTCAACATGCTGGAATCTATTTAAATAATGCTGCAGTGGTATTATGTTAAAGGGGTAGTTCAGTTTTGGTATAGAGGGCGCTGCACAAAATAATTCTTTTGTGAGATAATGAAAAACTGAGTGTAAAATTTGAAAGAGTATACAATTTCAATGACAGAATAAACTTTATTTGATCAAAATCTGTTCAGAAACGGCTGAAATATCAATAAATATATTCAATCAGATTTATTTGATGATTTTCTGTAATGTTAATGTGCAGGTTTTTGTTACTAAAGCTCAGCCTTAACAAAACTGTTCTACCCCTTTAATCAATTGTAAAGTTGAAATTTAAACCTGTAAATTACTAAAGTAACTAACCTCTCAGCTCTGCCAACACGTCCAATTCGATGCACATAGTTCTGCTTCTCATCAGGCAGGGTCACATTCACAACTGAAAACAAAACATGACAAATAATAAATGTATCCAATAACTGTAATAATCAAAGTGCTCAATGTTCAGAGATTATATCATCATGTAATTTATGCTGTAATGTATTCATAAAATGATGCCTCTTATTCTGCTTATTCTGGTAGCCAATGACTAAATCAGGCCCGGAATTCCCTTTTAATTATGGGGCACTTTTAGGCAAAAGACATGTAAAATGGTACATTGTTTTAATAATTAAAGAATGAAAATGAATTTTTCAAAAGAAATATGTGTAGTTGAATGTATATGTCTGTCCGATGGCCTGGTATTGCAAATGTTTTATTAAAAAAAGAATACACCTATCTCAGATTTTGTTGCATGTAAAGCTCCTTTGAACGCTACTTTGAACCATTTGTTCTGTTAATTTCCTTTGTTTACATTTTCACTCAAAAACTAATCTGTTGGCCATGGCATTTTCACTTCAAGGAGACCACCATGCAAAGCCCAACACTTTCCATATGTCACCTACCATAGGGAATTCCCCTGACATCGATACCTCTGGCTGCTACATCAGTGCATATGATGAAGCGAGCCCCCTTGTCCTGTAACAACAAACAGAAATACAATAATAATAACAAATTAATAACAATACATAATAACAACAATACATAATAATAAATGATTAAAATAACAATACTATACAACAATACTAACAAAAAATAGGCAGCGTAGTATAACGGCTTCATTACACCAGGGCTAGTTATACAAATGTGATTCAACTAAATATAACAAAACCATTAGAGAATTCTGGTATTGTATCGAAAGGCATTCATATTTATATTAAGTTTCAAGAAAGAAATAAAACATGATTATTTACTGCACTGTGTGTTAGTAATTATGTTCACGATTTGTGTTTATTGTTTGCTACTTAGTTGAAAATGTAGAAACAAATTAATCAAATACAATAAGATCTGACCTTGAATTTCTGCAGGTTTTCTCTGCGTTCTGGTGGTTTACGATCACCGTGGAGGCACACGCAGGAGAACTGGTGTTCAGGCTTGGCTCGTGGACCTAATGAAATAAAAAACAATCATTCCATATACATTCTCAATATAGTTTATTTTAAATATAATAACAAGATTTTAAGAATTCATAAATGCTAATTTCTAAGGATCCAACTTTCTTTTATAATGGAAAGAGTACATATCTAAATAAATGTAGAAATAACATGACAAACAATGAAAATATTTTTATTTTATAATGGAAAGAGTACATATCTAAATAAATGTAGATATAACATGACAAACAATGAAAATACAACTATTAAAAGAAACTGAAGTCTAATGTTTGGACTGTGACCGAGACCAGTCATAAGTATCTTACCGTATTTGTCGGTGTATTAACCGCTCCGGTGTATAAACCGCACCCCTAACAAACAAAAAAAAAAAAAAAAAAAAAAAAAAAAAAAAGTGCGGTTAATACGGTATTAGCCGGACCCGTGTATTAACCGCACCTTTTTATTGTTCTTCTTTTTAAAAAAAAGGTGCGGTTAATACACCGACAAATACGGTACTCAGATTTTGTTTTATTCTAGGAAGTTCTCACAGTTGCAGCAGTCTATCTTGGTCCTGCAGAATATGGTGGCCTGCTATCACAGGGACAGTCCTCAATAATTTAAGACCAAGACCTGTCATGTCATTAGGCTTATAATGATTGAGATTCCACAGTAGGCCTCAAGACCCATCAACAAATGAGAACTCACCTCCACCCATTGTTTCCAGGAATCTCTCGCAGTTGTCGCAGTCTATCTTGGTCCTGCAGAATATGATGGCCCGGTCCATCTTGTGTTCCTTGATGGCCTTCACAAGGTAGTCTATCTTCAGGATCTTGGTTCCCTCCGACAAGGTCTCTGTAAGTGACAGAATGGTACTCGTAAGTGATTTGAACCCAATCAGAAATGGTCCCAAAAATAATCGGGGCTAGGGTCTATGGAGAATACATGTTATAGCAAAATCGGTTGGTCCTGAATGGGTTAACCTGTACATTAAGACTGAATGATTTTGGTATCGCGCATTCTCAATAGACAGAATATTTTGAGATCAATGGGTTAAAGAAAAACTGGAACAAGTTGAATTAGTGCACTTATTTTTTTGGAAATGTTTGGTAACCATAAACCACAACAATATATGTATCTTAGATTGAGTGATTATTCGATGTTTATTGTTATAAATGAGAGTTGTAAAATTGTGGGATAATGTAAGTCCATACAAGCATTTTGTTGAAATATGCATTTTTTGTACAGATTTATAAAATAATCTAGGAATTACTCCACGAAATTTGAATACCTCTGTGGCTTAATGTTTAGAGCACCAGGCAAGAAATCAGGAGGACTCTGATTTGAATCCTAGCATAGCCGGTTTTCTTTGCTCATTTTCATTAATGAAATGAAAATATAGCACAAATGGAGCACAGTACAGCCAAACATATGTATAGTGGCAACTTGAGGGAGACAAGAAAAGTGGCCACTCTAGACGGGTTCCCTAATATTTTGTTTTTCTCCGCAGGGGATCACTTCTGGTGGCCATTATAGGAAGGTTGACTGCTATAGACAGATGGCCATTGTAGACAGTCTGGCTGCTATAGGCAGGTGGCCACTATAGACAGGTGGCCGCTAAGGCAGGTTTGACTTTATGAAGTAACCCACTCTTACCTCGGTCATGGCTTCCCCATTGAGTGGGATCCTCATGATGGACATCGTCAGTCTATGTTGGAAAAAAAAATTGTAAGACGCACAACAATTAAGAATTTAATCAGACAGCATATCGAGCAATTGTCAACGAAGCATTGAATCCATTTGTTACTCCTAAAATGCATATCAACAAACAAAATCAATGCATAATTCATACCAACAGATCTTTATGGAAGTACTACCGACATGTGTAGATGTTTGTAAAGATCACCAGAGATAAAACAACGAATAGTATGTACAAAATCTGTGATTTTCTTCAATTACTTAAATAAAATACCAATAGTGAGCACTGAATCCATGTGTAAAATATCTTGACATATTCCTAAAATGATATCAACAAACAAATATGTAAGATCATACCCAAAGATGTATTATCTTTATGGAAGTATCACTGACATGTGTAGATGTTTGTAAAGATAAAAAAATGAACAGACTGTAAATAAATCTGTGATTTTCTTCAATTACTTTAATAAATAAAATACCAATAGTGAAGCATTGAGTCCATTTGTAACATATCTTGACATATTCCTAAAATGATATCAACAAACAAAATCAATGCACATTCTACCCAAGGATGTATTATCTATATCGAAGTAGTACTAACTTGTGTAGATGTTTGTAAAGATTACCAGAGATAAAATAATGAACAGGTTGTCAATAATCTGTGATTTTCTTCAATTACTGTACTTAAATAAAATATAAATAGCGGAGCAATTTTCTAACATACCTTGACATGACCACCATTTCTCTGCCATGTTGTGTCTGTACGGGGATCAACCTTCACTACCTAAAACAAAATGCAAGAGTATTATATTAATATTGTTATAACAAGGATTACTTTAACATTGAAAGGTACTTCATATAGCTAGCAATAACAATTAAACATACAAATATACACTCTCTAGCACACTGTTTTGATCCTCAAGATCAACCCAGGGCCCTGTAACATGAAGATTTACAATTAACTGTACACAAAATAGTGAATCTTTATGTTACTGGGCCCTGTTAGTGAATGAACCAACAAGCAGTTAGACAAACTGTACAAACATACATACATACATACATTAAGACAGACAGAAAGTCGGCGTAAACATACAAACAAAAGCATGAAATACATACCACATGGTGAACAGTCTTTGTTACACTATCATGACACTTCAGATCACTTTCAAGAAACTGTTAAAAACCCACCTATTTAAGAATTAAATTTGTCTAGATTTTCCCCTTAGATAGGACAATGATGCAATTCCAAAATGTGTATAATTATGTGTATGTAAGTTTGATTTATATGTTTATGATAATTTTGTTACTGTAATTTGTTGTAATATATTCCTGTAAAACGCATAGAGATGTTTATTCATATGATGCGCTATATAAATGTAATTTATTATTATTATTAATTAAACCAACATACATGTATTAAAAATACATACACAAATTTAGATTAGCAGATAAACATAGTTTATAGTTTGAAATACATACCACATGGTGAACAGTCTCAGGCACACTGTCCTGACCCTTTAGGTCAATCCACGTTGGGAAGTGCATGATCTTCTCCTGAAAAACAAAAGTAACCAACAATATCAAAGCAAATAATAAAACAAAAGATAAAATATTTGTACAAGGGTATGGTATTATGTGTGGATAAGCAAAATATTATCCAAGAAAATATTAAATATATTGTAATTTACCTATTTTTTATAATATCAACCAAGTATCATTTTAGAAAATGTGTATACATTCCCCTTTTATAGGAATGAATTGTAATTAGGTGGGGAATGTTTGAAAGATTTATTAATGATGTGAGACTTCTGTACAACATCAACAGCAACAACAATAACAATACCAACAACAACAACAACAAAGGAATATGATATACACAGACCATGATGACTGAATTAAGTAGACAAGTCTATATTATTAACAAATAGTACAAATTGAACATAACTTACAGCCATTTTCTTGACATCAAATGAGTGTAGTGTTGCTGAACAAACAACCATCTGGAAACAAAACAAGAGACAATGTTATTTCAACTATCTCTATTATAGTATTTCCATCAAGTTTATTTCTGACGTATGTAACAGTATAAAAGATTAACCACTTTGACTGTATACTGACTATATACAAACATACATTATGCTAGAAACATTGAAGAAAAAATCAATTGTTGAAAATTGATATTAAAGTTGTGTTTCTCAGTCCTTCCCTTGCCAATTTTGGCACATAAGGCGGCGCCTATCTCAGATTCATTGGCCCTAGGTCACACCACTACTAAATGTAGCAAAAGCTACAGAAGGGGGCTAGTCCTCTGGTAACTTGTGTAATTAACGTTCCCTTCCCCATTCTATAAATGCCGAGCGCCTGGCTAGAAGGCAGAAGGTACCATTTTAAAAGTCTGGGGTATGACCCAGTCTGGGTTTGAACCTGGGACCTCCCGTGCATGAGGCGGACACTCCAACCGCTAAGCCACCATGCGCGGTCTAAAATTGTGTTTACCTGTATTCAATTATCTGATTGAGATCTTATTTTCCTGGTAATGGGACAATTTTATTTGTGTAGGTTAAGTTAATGTATTGTACATGCCATTGAAATGCACCTTTTTTGTTGAAGAAAATACCATATATGTATATTTAGTTCAATAGTTTGCTCATGTTCCCAATGCTCTGAGAGGGCTTTGAAACAAATGACTTTGAATATGTACCTGTAAGTGTTTATATATTATTAAACAATTCCAGTTATTGATGATGCAAAATCAGTTGTTTTTTTATTCACCTGTAGTCTCTTGCCATCATTGGTGATCTTAGGAATCTGCTCCCACATGCGTGTGATCTGCTGACCATAGCCAGCTGACAACAGACCATCCTGAATTATACAAACAGTTCAGAATTATAAGCAGTATAAAAACACAAACATTAGTTTGTTATGAATGTTAACTGATATTCATGAATTTAAAACAAATAAATCTGTATACACCAATATGAAAATGCATTGCATGTATTGGTCATATACAATTAAAATTATGTCTGCCCCAAGTAAATACTTAGTGTCAGAGGTATGCTACAAAACAGTTGTAAACATATAATTCACATTACTATAATAACAATGATATATATGCAGAGTATTTGTTCCCACAAAATATTTATTTGATATGCCGATGCTCAAGGCCACACTTGGTAACATTACTCTACACTTAATGTTTTCAAAGGATTGTTATCTTCAAAATTATTACTACACATCTTTCATGAGTTTGTTATTAAAATTGGACAGAATACTGTGGTTGTTTTGTAGTTTTATATCATAGCACAAACTGACATTCAGAAGGCTGCATATGACAAATTAAATAGCTATAGTATACTTACTGCCTCATCGAGGATGAAGAAACGAACCTGGGTGGGGAGAAAATAAAATAATTATTATCAAGTAGATGGTTCATCTGGCACTTTGTTGGCAGAGGTATAAACTGTAAATTTCTTTCAGTAATAATACCCATATCAGAGCTACCAACATTGAAATTCAACAATCAGGAAGATTTAGGGAAATTTCATCAGAAATCAGGGAGATATCTATCAAATGCACACAACCTAATGACAATAATCTTTCAATAATCAGGGAGATTGGCTGATGGGATGAAATCTGTTGCAGTAATATTGGTCTATTTACAGGGAGTCTCTTGCAAAATCAGGGAGACTTGGCAGCTCTGCCATATGCTCCCGTTGATTATTAAATTAAAAAATAAATCGAACATCCATATTTAGAAAAAAAGTAAAGAAAAAAAAAGGTGAAAATGACTCACTTGTGAAAGAAGAAGTTTTCCAGTGCTCATCAAGTCATCGATACGGCCTGGCGTTGCTACTACAATGTCAACCTGTGGACAAAAAAGGGCAATAAATATGCAACTACACCTATTCCAAGAGCACCAGAATGTAGAAATTACAAGCTGCGATATATACATGTATGTGAAATGGTTATGAATTTCAAAATGTAAGCAAAGAAGTATTTGTGGCTTTTGTGCAATAAAATAAGTTTAAATTCAATTTTGGCCTTCTATCTGTATACAAACCCTGCGAGCTACGGGAGCTCACAGAGCTTAATTTGTTTGCATTTAGTGTCACATCTTCGTGCAAGAAATAGGAAATCCAGAATTCAAATCATTAAATGGCAACCTCCTTATAGTCGAAAAAGGGACTGGTAAATAGAGTTTTCGGATAACTGAGGTCGGGCACAATTCAAGAGAGCTGAAACAGAAAAAGCTGAAACATAACCTTCTGATGTCAATGGCTGTAAAAGACAAACCATCAAATGAACAAACAATAAAATAACCAACTAACAATCAATCAATCAATCAATCAATCAAACAAACAAATGAATGAATATCAAACAAAAAACAACGCAACAATCTAACTAATAAACAAATAATTCACACAATAATTGCCCTTCCTCCCCTTCTTCTTACTCCTTTGTAGAGTGCGTCCACCTGGTCCTTAGCTGCCTGACCGCCCATGATCAAAAGCTCCCTACAGAACAAGGATAGAAATACAAACATTGAAATAATCAAGAACATGTGACAACAAATTGTAATCATCGTGGTAAAATTTACTGAGTAGAACTAATTGTCCGTTGACTCACGATGCTATTACGATGCTAGAGAGCTTCATTTCGTCCGCAATGCTTCCCTCAGTCCGCTTGACAAAGGCCAGCAGAAGCGGCCGAAACATAGCATTGTAATAACTTGTGAGTCAACAAACAATTAATTATACTCAATCAAGAACATATTCTACAGAACTGCCAAAAATGTAGATGTCTATAAATTCACGGAGATTTCTAACAGCAATCAAGGAGATAGCTAAGAAATATATGCACCACAAGTCCACAACGGTAAAAAATAGGGTGAATTAAAAATATCTTTTAATATAGAAATTAATTTGTTAACATATCACCATTGACTACAGACAAAATATGTATACTTATTATTCAGATTATTACTTATTCGTTCATATTTTTTAAATCAAACAAAAAGAGTGAGAATATAAAATGTTTGTGAATATAAAAATAAACAGTTGACTGCAGACATCCATGTATCCTGCCTCATTCATATCCATTAAATTAAAGAGACCCAACAGTTAAAAAAAAAAAAATGTTTTTGCTTGTGAAAAAGAAACTTGTCAACTTCAATCACCCATTCTAATAAGATAAGTTTCTCTTTTGCAAGAGTGTAAAATATTTGTACCTATAATGTTAGTAATCTTGTATTCATTTATGTAAAGTACTTAGAAACCTATGTATTAAGCACTTTATAAATGCTATTTATTATTTATTTTTTATTATCATCAAGTTCCCAAACAGTAAGAGATGATATACTGTTTCCCATTATATTACCAAGATTGAGCAAACAATGTATTGATCTTACCTTGGGCAGTATGTGGTGACATGCTTCTTGAAGAGTTGGATTTGGTTCAATGTCTATAAATGAGAGAATGAAAGAGTGAGAGAGAAAAGTTTGTTACACTACTCTGAAATATTATGTCATTATTTATTTTATGTTAGGCATTAGGTGTAAGGTTAGGTTCTCAATTTATAATACCATATACGTGACCAGCACCAAATAAGACTTTCATGTTCTTTCTTGCCGGTTTCCTCATTCGCATATTATTCTTGTATTTTGTATTTTGTCTTTATTTTATGCTATATGCTTTTGTCTTCTTGTTTGTATATTTAATTTGTATGTTCATGATTGTATGTTTTTATATGATGAATGGAATAAAATGATTCTGAATCTGAATATTATATGATTTCATTTAATATTTTATGGTCTTGTAAAATACTGTTTGTACATAGTGCAATTCTTCCAGCTAGAACTTAAACAAATCATGACTGGAACTTGAGCAAGGTTTGATTCAAAGAGAGATGAGAGCTTTAAATAAAATAAATTACTGACAATTTATAATTGGCATTAATCAACGTACTATCCGTTTAGCTAAAACTGCATGTATGATTATTGCCATCAGAAAGACATATAATGCTACATATATTTTGCATCTTTGTGGAACCTTTTTAAAACAAATAACTCAAATATCACAATTATCTATTGATATGAGAACAGATAAAGAATAAAAAGATGTTGATAAAATCAACAAACATACCTGTTCAGCAAGTTCTCTTGATGGCTGGATAAGAAAAATTAATAAAATGACAAAAAAATTGACAAAAAAAGTACAACAATACGTCTAGACTATTGAAACCAACTTTTTCACATTTAAACAAGATACAAACTATTTAAAATTTAATAAGTGTTGGGTCTATCATTATTAATATGATTTATAAATTGGACAAAACATCAAATTTACACTAGAAATACAAGAAACTGTAAGAGAGTAGATAACTTCATGATTGATATTAAATTAACAATGTATTTAAATTGTATGTAAAATTCATTCAACTAATATTACCCATAACCCTAAATCTTGCCTGATTGAGCAAACATATGAAGGAATCAAGCAGGCAAACACTTATTTATATGTGCTTTTATATTAATTAACATTTTTGAAAAAAGAAAATCTTGCTTTAAAGGGGTAGTACAGTTTTGGTAAGGCTGAACTTAAGTAACCAAACCTGGACAGTAACATTATAAACTAATAGTTATAACTCCACCATGCTCGAAAGGTATACAAAATTACAAACGACTAAATAAAAAGCCCGTTATCATTCAAAAAGAGCCATCAAAACACAAGAGGGCGCTTTCTAAAAAGGCATTGGTTTCAACCATTTTTCATACAAAATTATGCACGTGATGTTTTATTGAAATAATGATTAAATAGAGAGATCATCAACACCTATTTCAAAACCGCTTTTAAAATTTTTTTGAAAAATTGCAAGCATTTGTTTAATTTTTTGAAAAGATCATCTAATTATTTGGACCCCAAATAATTATAAGATCAGATATATTTATTGATATTTCAGCCGTTTCTGGGTCGATTTGGACCAAATAAAGTTTATTCTGCCATTAAAATTGCATGTTCTCTCAAATTTGACACTCAGTTTTTTATTACCTCACAAAAAAATTGTGATGTGCAGCGCCCTCTACCAAAACTGAACTACCCCTTTAACATCTGTGAGTAAAATTTTTAATTCATAATGTAATTTAAAGTAACAGGAGCGATGACTAGTAGTTAAATTATGCACCTTAAATCGGACAGTTTATATCAAATTACAAGTTGTTGTAGCGTTTACCTCGATAATGATAGCCTGTGGAGCATTAGGTAATTCCTTGGCTGGTCCTTTACCTCCACTGCCTATGAGAAAACAATATGTAAGACGGTTAGGCTCAGATCATATTCAGCATTGAAATTGAATGTTACATAATTGGGTCTCATTTTAAAGGGATCTAGTAACTTTGTTGACATGTGCAAAAAGTGATGAATGGTTGATAAATTGTGTATTGTCGTGATCTGATATGTCCACTGTGTAATGTGTACAAAATTTAATGTTAAATGGATATCATATGGCCAAGTAATGAGCGAAAATGCAATGTGATATTCGCTAACTCATTGCACTGGCTTAGTACACAGTTATAACTTTCCAGTGGAAAATTAAAAATCCAAAGACTTCAATCGTAAATAACTTTTTAATGAAAGAAACATTCAAAACTAGATGGATCTTCGACTGCGCGCAGTCGAAAATGATGCCTCCGCCATTACGCAATTGATTTATGTCAAGCCCAAATCAACATGTACACAGAATTAATTCTGTCAACTCAATTTTGATGGTACTCTGTCTTTTAGATCTTGACGTATCACAATTATGAGCTATAAGTGACCTTGATCTTTGCCCTCATGACCCCAAAATCTAATGACTACAATTGTTCCCTATTATAATTCAGGTATCAAGTTGGATTGAAATCTGATATTCAGTTCTTGAGATTTCCAATCTCAAGCTACTTTTACATATGAGCCCTGTGACCTTTGACCTCATGACCCCCAAAATCTAATCAGTTCATTGGCTCTCCAAGGAACATACATGTACCAAGTTTGGTCAGAATCTGTCAATCCCTTCTTGAGATAACGTGATCACGAGCTATTTTTGCATATATAATGAGCTCTGTGACCTTTGACCTTTGACCTCATGACCCCAAAATCTAATCAGATCATTGGCCCCCCAAGATACATACATGTACCAAGTTTGGTCAGAATCTGTCAATCCCTTCTTGAGATAACGCGATCACGAGCTATTTTTGCATATATAATGAGCTCTGTGACCTTTGACCTTTGACCCCAAAATCTAATCAGATCATTGGCCCCCCAAGATACATACATGACCCAAGTTTGGTGAAATTCTGTTAATCGGTTCTTGAGATAATGCGATCACGAGAACGGGACGTATGGACGTACGTACGGACGGACGGACAACCCGAAAACATAATGCCTCCGGGTACTTCGTTGCGGAGGCATAAAAACAAAACCAGTTCCATACTTGTATTGGGGTATATATAAAAGGGTATACGTGAGTTCCAAGTAAGTTTTGAGGATTTTGTCAATGTTACTAGATCCCTTTAAAAGGACATGTTGCAAACTACTTATTGGTGTTATTCAAGTAAAGATACCCCATTTGCTAGCATTTAGAATTCTTCCTTCCTCTTTGTATTAGTCAAATGAAAGAAAACCCCAAAATGAGAAGAGGAAAAATAACAAGTCAAATAAGAATGAATCCTCACCAAGGTTAGGAGATTTGACAGTGCACTTTGCTGGGGCCTCGCATATAGCAATATATCCAGCCTGAGAAATAGAAAGGAAAAAACAACAACAACAGAACAATTAGGTGGCATGTCATTATGTTCAAATGTTCATGTTTATTGTTTTACCTTCTATTTTTTTCTTTGTGTGAAGATGAGTTAACTGCGCCCTGAGCGCCTTGAAAAAGGTGGAAATGGCGCATTAGAAGACTTCTTTATTATTATTTTTATTATTCATTTTTATTTCACAGGACATTTATTTATAACAGATATGATAGGCAGCAATGATCAAACCAAAGAAATGCTATCAAAAGACAAGAAACATGTGGGTGTCAATTTAATTCCTTCAATATTCATCCTTTCATTTTAGTATGAAATAAGGGCAGTTTATATAAATATTGTTTTGCAATAATACTTTTTTTAAAAATTGATGAAATAAGGAGTTTATATAATATTGTTTGAAAATTAAATGGTAACAAAATTTGTTTGTGAATTACATTTAAAATAACAAAAGAAAAGTTTACTTTCATATCATAACTAAGTTGCCATAATTACAGTCATATTTATCATCATCGTCGTCGTCATCATTATAATTGTCATCATCAACACATTCACAAGTAGAGATAAATGTCAGTATAAGTACTGAAACTGTATTTGTTTGAACAAATTATATATCAAACACACATTATAATGGAGAGACTTACAAGAGGAGTATGTTTGAATGATGTCATGCCAAAGTTGAATTTCATTTCAGCATTCTGTTGGAAAAAAAAAATCGCAAATGACCATACATTAAAAATTGAATAAAAAGTGGAAACAATTTACAGACAAAGCATTAAAATCGACAGCATACTTATTCACAAAAGCTGGCTGTACTCTAATACACCATTAATCATAAAAAAATAGTGCAAATACAATTTTATTGACAAGATTGTTAAGACTGTTTTTAATCAATTACATAACGCAAAGTACATACAAGTGTACAACAAGTTACATGATGTTGGATTTTGAACATTACCAACATTTTAAAAATTACAGACTTTTGGTAGAAAAGAAAATGGGCATGAAAGATGAAGACGGCAATAGGATAGGGTAAAGGGAAAAGTTGTGGGAGGGCTGGAGAAATGACTTACCTTTAGAACTACAGTAGGGTAGTATGTAGATTGAAGTAGAATCAAAAGTTTACAATACAGATGATTGTTCATGCTAATAACATATTACGTGTGTTGGCCTAGCATCTAAGGCAAGATTCAAACTTAACATGATCTTTTTACAAAAGCTTTTATATTTTTATAAGATGAAGACGGAGGAGGGGAACGGCAATGGGAAAAGTTGTGGGAGGGCTGGAGAAATGACTTACTTACCTTTAGAACTACAGTAGGGTAGTATGTAGATTGTAGTAGATGCCCAGGTATTGCGAACGCCAAACCAAGATCCTTTCCTGATGTGTGGGAAAAGAATATGATTTTGTAGGGAAAATACATTTTATATTGAAGATTTCCTGTTCAAGTTTCAATTTATTTTTCCATATATGCAGATAAAAACAACAAATACAAAGCATACTCATTGAGTAAAATGACAAATAAACAAAATAACATTTAGAAGATATAACATTTGTATTGACATAGAAGGAAATAAAGAAGAGTGTATTTTTATCTTGCGTATGGAAGGTATCGTGGCAGGAAGTCATTGACTTATAAAATGATGATACCTAAACATAATATGAAATATAAATATAATATGAGAATAAAGACTTTTAAGTAATGCATGACTCATGTTTATATTGTTCATTGTGCAATAATACTAGTGACTACTGTCTAGTGAAGGTAAATTAATATCATAGGCATCAATGGTGAAATAGCTGTATAATATTCAATCTGGAAATGCGTTAGAAGGAACATTTTAAAAACCTTTTATCACAATACAAATATTTCCTTCCACATACAGCCTTCGACAACGTTTTGATCAAACGTTTATAAATGATCCTTCTAATAAAACACCAATACAGATGAACGTTCATGCTAAAAACATATTACCTTTGTTGGCCTAGCATCTCTTGCAATTTTCAAACTTAATTTTTACATGACCTTTTTACAAAAGCTTTTATATCTTGAGTTCCATTCAGATTATTTTGTTTTTTTGCTTACCGTTCTTGGAGAAGTAAATTTTACCACTGTCCAGATCCAGGTAACAGCCAATGACGTCCCCTACACCGAATGGCTACAGATAGAAAATACAGTAATTTTGTTCTGTTGAAAGTAATATTTTCTTCAAACTCTTTAAATAATTGGACTGAAGCAGCATATGCCTTTCAAACCTCATTACAATTTTAACCACTTATGGTCAAGTAAATAGTAAAATTAAATCTGTAATCCTTTTTCATTTCGCTTTTGATGAAGATTCTGCTAAGCGGAGAGGCTAAGGCCCTTTTCAACTATACATACTAAAAAAGAAAGTGAATTCCATCAACTTAATAATAAATAGAACATTTGAACATTGAGACAATTTACAAAGACTGCTGGATTAATAAAAATGTAATTAAACAGAAAAGGTGTTAAAAGGGCGTCTCAACCAGTGGCGTAATGAGCCAAAACTTTTGGGGGGCTTAACAAATTTGTGCAAGGGAGTGAAGCGACCAAGCCCGAAGGAGCGAAGCGACTGAGCGGGGGGGGGGGGGGGGGGGGGGGAGGGTGTGGGAGGGGGGTGTCCCCCCTCCCACGGTAGGGAGCTTTTGCATTTTTGGACTTGAAACTGTGCAATCTGATGCATACCTAGAAAGGAAATTTTGACTCGACGACATGTACTATAATGTCGGGTAAGTGCGTCATGATTCTACCGACTAGAAAAGATTTTTTATTTGTTTCATAAAGACAAAAAGCGAAGCGACTGAGCGGGGGAGGGTGTAGGAGGGGGTGTCCCCCTCCCACGGTAGGAAGCTTTTGCATTTTTTGACTTGAAACTGTGCAATCTGATGCATACTTAGAAAGGTAATTCTGACATGACGACATGTAATATATAGTGCTATAAGCAGGGCCCTGGGAACGATTTTTTTCACCGGGGGTGCTGAGATATATACGTATATATACCTATATTCTTCTTCTTCTTCTCCTTCTTTCAGTCTTTTTCTGTCATTATCAGAGGCGGATCTAGCTTTTTGCTAAGGGAGGGGTTTGACCCAATGACGATGTCCATGAGTCGCTATTTTGAACCCCCGTAAGTGATTTTGTTAAACTTTTTTCAGTGATAGCCGCGAAGCGGGGATTTTTTGTTGCTATTTTGAACCCCCGTAAGTGATTTTTGTTCACTTTTTTCACTGCTAGCCGCGAAGCAGCGAATTTTGTTGCTATTTTGAACCCCTGTGAGTGATTTTTGTTAACTTTTTTCAGTGATAGCCGCGAAGCGGTGATTTTTTTTGGGGGGCTATTTTGAACCCCCGTAAGTGATTTTTGTTCACTTTTTTCACTGCTAGCCGCGAAGCGGCGAATTCTGTTGCTATTTTGAACCCCCGTAAGTGATTTTTGTTCACTTTTTTCAGTGATAGCCGCAAAGCGGCGATTTTCTTGTTGCTATTTTGAACGCCCCTAAGTGATTTTTGTTAACTTTTTTCAGTGATAGCCGCGAAGCGGCGATTTTCTTTTTGCTATTTTGAACCCCCGTAAGTGATTTTGTTTAACTTTTTTCATTGATAGCCGCGAAGCTGCGATTTTTGTGTGGCTATTTTGGACCCCCGTAAGTGATTTTTGTTCACTTTTTTCACTGCTAGCCGCGAAGCGGCGAATTTTTTGTTGCTATTTTGAACCCCCGTAAGTGATTTTTGTTCACTTTTTTCACTGCTAGCCGCGAAGCGGCGAATTTTGTTGCTATTTTGAACCCCTGTGAGTGATTTTTGTTAACTTTTTTCAGTGATAGCCGCGAAGCGGCGATTTTTTTGGGGGGCTATTTTGAACCCCCGTAAGTGATTTTTGTTCACTTTTTTCACTGCTAGCCGCGAAGCGGCGAATTCTGTTGCTATTTTGAACCCCCGTAAGTGATTTTTGTTAACTTTTTTCAGTGATAGCCGCGAAGCGGCGATTTTCTTGTTGCTATTTTGAACGCCCCTAAGTGATTTTTGTTAACTTTTTTCAGTGATAGCCGCGAAGCGGCGATTTTCTTTTTGCTATTTTGAACCCCCGTAAGTGATTTTGTTTAACTTTTTTCATTGATAGCCGCGAAGCTGCGATTTTTGTGTGGCTATTTTGGACCCCCGTAAGTGATTTTTGTTCACTTTTTTCACTGCTAGCCGCGAAGCGGCGAATTTTGTTGCTATTTTGAACCCCCGTAAGTGATTTTTGCTAACTTTTTACACTGATAACCACAAAGCGGCGATTTTTTGGCTATTTTGGACCCCCGTAAGTGATTTTTTTTCACTTTTTTCACTGCTAGCCACAAAGCGCAAATTGTTTTGCTATTTCACTTTTTTCACTGATACATTTTCACTTGGCAGCCCAAGGGGGGGGGGGGGGGGGGGGGGGTTAAACCCCATCCCCCCCCCCCCCCCCCCGTAGATCCGCCACTGAAATGTCAAGGTGCATTTTCCCGTCTGGTGATATGTTCGTCTGAGTGATTGATCTTTGTGAAGATTAAATAGTTTACAGACGTTGTAGCAAGCTGACCTTCCTGCCCAATATCGTCTAACCATAATTTGCATATATCCAAATTATCCCAAAGTAAAAACAAAAAGAAACAAAAAGCGTCATTTGTGGCTGTCGGCTGTGTGACAATTTCGTAAATGAAGCATAATGATATATAACATACAGAAATGTTTGCAGGGGGTGCTGCGCACCCCCTGAAAAATTTCCGGGGGTGCTGCAGCACCCCCAGCACCCCCGCTTCCCAGGGCCATGGCTATAAGTACAGTACTATAAGTGCGTCATGATTCAACCAACCGGAAAAGAGTTTGTATTGTTTCATAAAGAAAAATCAAATATGCACCCCCAAAATAATGATAGCAAAGTGACATATTATACAGTTCAACAGTGCATCAAAAGCCTTATTATGTATGATACAAAAATACGAACAAAGAATTCTAGACGTAGACAAGACTTATTCCCGAGAGAGTGGAGCGACCGAGAGGGGGAGAAGGGTGGTATTGGGTCCGTGCACGGTAAGGGTGAGTTTGCAATGTTTTAAGTCTGGTGCATACTTAGGGCGGAAATTTGAATTGACATGAAGTAAAATATGAGTTATCTTGTCTTAAAAATACATTTTTTTTCAATCACTGGTATCGAATTAGATATAAGTCATGATTGAAATTTTATTTGGGGGGGCTAGCGCCCCCCAAGCCCCCCCACCAGTACGCCAGTGGTCTCAACTATGAAAAGCATTATTGAATTTACATTTAATGATCAAGAAGTCAAAAGCTAAACTAAAATGAATTGCCAATAAAGTGATTTCCTTACCTCCCCATAAGTGTCAAACTGACGACCAAAGGATTTTTTGCCTGTTCCACCAAAACCAAACCCTTGTTTGTCAGTACCTGGTTTGAAATAGGAAGGGGAAAACAAAAAGCATCATTAGACGTACATGTCAATGACAAGATGAATGCATGGAAATTATCTGAATTACGCAGAAGTTTTAAATGTAATAAATGAAACTTATATCCAGGCTGCTTACTTCTGTAATGAGCTAAATGAGGATTTCGGGGAAATAAATAAAACAAATCGAAAACAAATTTACATTTTATTCCTGCAATGAAATATACAAGGTGATTTACTGCCAATACCAAAGGAAAGGAAGTTTAAAATAAACAAGAGCAATAAGAACTGGATGAAATTTACAAGACTGTCTACTATTTAAAGAAACTTCATTAATGCAAGTTTACAGGCAGAATATTTACATTGTGAAATGTACACAGTTGTTTACAATTGACAGGAAAAAGTATATCGATGAAATTAATGTTATTTCAGTCTCATTGGAGGGTCCTTACCTCCGGTCTTGAAAACTAACATTTTATTCAGAGTAAATAACATAGAAAGCAACAATAAACAACAACACCAACATAAACCAAATCCGACAACAAAACTCACCAAGATTCAAGTCAGCCTTCTCAGTGGCCCAACCAACTCGACACAGTCCCTCGTCTGTTACTTCAGACTCATAGTAATACTTTCCTGAAATGGAGAGATAAGAAATCATTTCATTATCATTCTGGCTGTAACTATTATCATTTCTTCTGTAACACAGTAACTTGAACATGGTAATCTAGTAAACTAGTAGGCTCCCCTGGGAGTTGAGATGGTGCACAAGATAATTGTGCGGGTTTGAACTGTACCTGATGTCCAAGGGTAATAATGCGCCTCTGAATAGGGCACCTAGATACATGGCGCTCTATCAATGCTATATATTATTATTATTTTCTTATCTAGACTACTAGGTGCCTATGGGCAACTAATGACAAATGCATGTTTTAAGAGCTGTATTTTACTATAACCATTGCTGACTTCAAGGACTAACTCCCATTTGAGTGTTGTCTTTATTTAGGCCAATTGTTGGTATATTCATCAATAATTTTTCAATAAGCCTGACTTAAAGGGGTAATTCCTATTGAAGAGTTGCCTTGATTTAGGCCAAATTGCCAGTTAATTAAATTTGTCAATATAAAACAAATAGTTCTTCACTGATTTATTATACCAATAAGAACAAGTTGAAGGACATGTTTAATAGGGACAATGCTATATATTATTATTATTTTCTTATCTAGACTACTAGGTGCCTATGGGCAACTAATGACAAATGCATGTTTTAAGAGCTGTATTTTACTATAACCATTGCTGACTTCAAGGACTAACTCCCATTTGAGTGTTGTCTTTATTTAGGCCAATTGTTGGTATATTCATCAATAATTTTTGCAATAAGCCTGACTTAAAGGGGTAATTCCTATTGAAGAGTTGCCTTGATTTAGGCCAAATTGCCAGTTAATTAAATTTGTCAATATAAAACAAATAGTTCTTCACTGATTTATTATACCAATAAGAACAAGTTGAAGGACATGTTTAATAGGACAATGCTATATATTATTATTATTTTCTTATCTAGACTACTAGGTGCCTATGGGCAACTAATGACAAATGCATGTTTTAAGAGCTGTATTTTACTATAACCATTGCTGACTTCAAGGACTAACTCCCATTTGAGTGTTGTCTTTATTTAGGCCAATTGTTGGTATATTCATCAATAATTTTTCAATAAGCCTGACTTAAAGGGGTAATTCCTATTGAAGAGTTGCCTTGATTTAGGCCAAATTGCCAGTTAATTAAATTTGTCAATATAAAACAAATAGTTCTTCACTGATTTATTATACCAATAAGAACAAGTTGAAGGACATGTTTAATAGGACAATGCTATATATTATTATTATTTTCTTATCTAGACTACTAGGTGCCTATGGGCAACTAATGACAAATGCATGTTTTAAGAGCTGTATTTTACTATAACCATTGCTGACTTCAAGGACTAACTCCCATTTGAGTGTTGTCTTTATTTAGGCCAATTGTTGGTATATTCATCAATAATTTTTCAATAAGCCTGACTTAAAGGGGTAATTCCTATTGAAGAGTTGCCTTGATTTAGGCCAAATTGCCAGTTAATTAAATTTGTCAATATAAAACAAATAGTTCTTCACTGATTTATTATACCAATAAGAACAAGTTGAAGGACATGTTTAATAGGACAATGAAACTATGGCTTTCTGCTACTATTATCATTTAGAGGGTGAACAGACATATAATTTAATACATGACTTGGCAATTTTGGCCTACTGGATCCCATAAAATCATTCTGTGAACATACCCAAATTGTACTAATTGTTACGGCGGCAAAAGATGATAGGAGCGGCCATGTTCGTGAAACTACCCCGACATGCTTCGCAAATTCTGACGTCTGTGCATATGGCCGAACAAAAAGATTTGCAGACTCATCAAAGCGTCTACAAGTATTCAAACAATGGTTGAATGGTGAAAACTAGTTAAGTGCAGACCTAACAATGGCGGCCTCCAGCGTTCGCGTGAATAGTGGTGTACCCGATAGTGTTTGCACATATTTCTTCCAAAGCAGAAATCTGAGTCGGGGTAATGTTATACGAACTAAACAAGCATATTACGATGTATAAAGTAGGATAAACTCTATTCTAGAGTTGCATTGGCCTTTAAATACCTTTGCCACTGACTCCCTTGTTCCCCCTGGTTCCATGCCAAGACTGCTGCTCTCTGCTCTGACACAGCAGCCCTTCTTTGTCAATAGCTGAAAAAAAGAAAGGGATTCAAGATTTTACAGAATACCAATTATATTTCTTACTCACAAGCCTAGTTATTGATAATAAATTAAAACATTTATATAAATGTAAGTTACACTGAAAAAGTATCTCAATGCTAGAAATTAACTTTTCTGACTTGTGGCCCAGTCCAGCAAGTAAAAATAACAATCTTTTTAGTTCTAGTGACCCGAAACCTGAAGCTGGTTGCCCCAAACAAAGAAAAACATAATAAATTATGTTATATTTGGTTGCCCATTCGGGCCAGTGAAATTTAGGATCAATAAATTTTAGTGGCCCTGTGCTAATTTCGAGCACTGAGTATCTGATCAATTGATTGAGAAGATTACAGTGAGTAGACCAATCCTAACTTTAATCAATATAATCATGTAAATTCATTGTAAGATGAGACAAGCTTTTCAATAAACATGTTTATAACTAAAACAATTCAATACTTGAAATTTAACATGCATATCACATTGCTGCTATTTCGTGCAAACCTAAAACAAGTTTTAAAGTTGCCAAGAATAACTTTTGTCCAAAAAATGCATTGAATATGATAGTGAACCAGATTATTGCAAAAACTATATGCACACTTATTGATTAATGATAGTTCCATATGGCTATGAACATTTGCAAAACCTTACCGATACACTATATCATGAGTGCGCTTTATAAATATTAATATTATGATTATTATAGTTTGAATGAGAAAATCTCTATCTATCTTACCTAATGCATCTCCTCTGTCATACACGTTCATCTTCCAAGTGGCCGAATCTACATGGAAAGAGAAAAAAGAAATACAAACAGAAGAAAATTACTTTCTATGTACAATGATATCAAATACGCAATTCAAAAGTCTCTTCAAACTAAGGATACTACTGTTTACGTGTTAGTACTTGACTTCACAGTTGTTATTTCAATGCATTCCGGTAAATGTATTAATTATGCCTTTCTTCAATATCAGAATTGTATCATTAACTTAAAAAAAAAAAAACATCTTCAGGGAAAATATGTTTAACAACAAAACAATTTGTAACAGTGAAAAATGAACATGCCCATTCAAGTTTATGTCTTTCAAAGACTTTTGACTTGGGATTACGGCAGCCAAAATTTGTAAAGCAAACCATGAAAATGTATTTACATGCAGTATATTCTCATAAATAGTTCAAAATTGATGACAATGAACTTCCCCAAGAATCTAACCAAAGAACCCAAGACTGCTAAACCAATGCTCTATCCACTAAGCTAGAAACTTTCTTGATAGTGGTATATCCCAGAAACCCTTTTCAGTGCTTCTGTCCTAAAATTGTAAAAAATATATGGAAAATAATTGCATAACATAAAAGAAACAAAATAAAATTTTCCTCTTACCACTAATAACTACTCCTGCAGATTCGGTTGTCTTTCCCTCGGCCTTGTCTCGCAGTGTTTCATGGACAATCTGGATCACTGGCAGGCAGAAAGCCTGCACAAATGAAGAATAATGTGCAGCATTTAGATAAATATACCTAGCCCAACATGAAGAAATCTTGATCTAATACACTAATGTACACATGTACATGAACAGCAAATATACATCAAACAATGACCCTGAATATAAATATGAACACACAGGAGCATAGAAGAAAACAAATAAAAAATTAGTTTGCATCCATGACAAGACCTTTGACAACAGTACAAAAGGAAAATTTTATCTAAGAGCTGAATCTACACCTGGTTTCTGCCTGCCTGCCTAAAATGGTCAATTTAACTTTATTTTGCATTGAAGCCTGAGATAATTTATGCAAACTCTTTTTAAAATAAATTTCGAAAGTCTTGAATTTTGGCACTTTGGGGGTTAAATTGCCTCAGCCAAAGTGTACTAACTTCAATGATTATGTGGCACTTACCCCAGTCTTTCCGCTACCAGTCTCAGCAGCCTAGGAGAAAAAAGGAACAAAATTAATTATTAAGCCTGGGTCGGAACGGACGGAATACCGGAATCCGTCCGGTGTGTGCGTGTTCCGGTTTGGTTTTCTCCATTCCGGTATTCCGATGAAAATCGCGGAAAACCTCTTTTTCCTCAAAAATTCATATTTTGTAGTAGAAAACTATCAGAAGAAAACAAATGACAAAAAAGTACAAGAAAGACGATGTCGAATGCAACTTACAACGACAAGAAATCCGCTGCGTTTATTATGACAGCCGATCTAGCGCGCGGTGCAGCGAGTACGGCATACGATCGACGTCGTAGACTAGCTACCCCGGCGCGCCCCGGCCCCGCAGCTGCTAGCGCCTAGCTGCTATCACTCAGAGCTGCGCCGTACCATGTCACCCATGTACGTAATACTGCACATGGATTAAACGATTCTCAAACGTTGACATCCAGTCCGCCCTCTATCGGTACAGCCCGCCATATCACTCGTAGTACTTTGCGTGCAGGTAATGGGTCCTCATTTCTTACGCGAGATATCCATCCGCCGGGAATTGGGGAATTCCCCAATTCCCGGCGGATGGATATCTCGCGTAAGAAAAAAGACCCGATAAGTTGCACGCAAAGTATACAAGTGAAGTGTTAAGTGTTGACTTATTCGTGTCGTTGTATGTACTGATATATGATGTAAGCTTCAGTACACATGCAGGTTCGAGGAGTTAGAAAATGTTCCGAGATATAATCAGCGCATTTTTTGTTGTTGCTGTTTTTGCAGGTAATTGTTCTCGTATAAGTAAAATAAGAGTCTAGAATAGGTGCGATCTTAATCGTAATAATCTTACATTTTCGTTCCTTTTCGGCACTTTTTAAGAGTGCAACTTGCAAAATGCAAGGTCAAGGCAGTTGAGTTGGCCTGTCTCGCAGCGCGGGGCTTGCCTGCGCTGCCGAAGCTATGGCAGACCTTCTAGTGCGTGTTCGTTCCGTATCATTCATTGGCAGTTTTTTTTTTATCGGAATACCGGATTCCGACCGGCACAACACCGCGGATTCCGGAACAAAAAAATTCCGACATGACTCAGGCTTATTAATTATCATTGAGCATTTAATCATCAGTTACCATTAAACATTACATTCTTTAGGCTGAGTAACTTTATAATGAACAGTGCATGCAATTCTAGTTTGAATATGTGAGAAAATCACACATATATTTAATGGAAAAGACATTGGAAATATATTCAATATTTAAAAAGAGGGGAATTTTATTTATATTTAGCAAATTTAAATATATTTATTAGTTCTTATATTCCACAAACGGAACACATTTAGCTAATCAGGGGCTAATCGAGGCTAGCTATCAATTAAATGCAATGTTTGTTTCATTGTCTTGTGTATGCATGTTCGCATGTTCGAAATTTGCATGACTTCACAATACTTCACAATCCTTTTTTGTGCATTGGTTTCAATGATATTACAAAAAGCAAAATAGATGAACCATACGAAGGAGTGAAGGCCATCTGAATAGTTACACGCTTGCCTACTTGAAGATAACAAAACAAATAATACTAATAAATAATTTCTTGAAATTGAGGTGATAGAAAAATGTATTTATACTTAAAATCAAGCCTTGCGCTTGATTGATTAATCAAGGGTAAAAAAGAGAAAAAACAACAAAACAAAACAAAAAACAATCTGAGTGCATTACCATAAGGACATCTCCCCCACCAAGGATGAGTGGAATGGCTTCAGCCTGGACATCAGTCGGCAAGCTGCAGATCAATTATTTGTACACAAAAAGTGTTATTGATGAAATTCATAAGTCAATCCATCAAGGAAAGTAATAGAACATTGACAGGTTTAAACTTGTAAAAAAAAGTTTTTGTGGTAATAGTGATATCATAACAAGCATTGCATGAACACTAAACTTATATCACATATTCTTCATATAATCACCTGCTTTATGAATAGGAGATTCATGAATCTAATGGTTACAGATGTAAATTCATCTAGGTAAATTTGTTTTGTTTTAATGTAGTATTAGAGTATTTATAAAAATATAGCAGACAATTCCAGGAAACTTATGTCATGTTATCTACAGTAGATAGCAAACTATCCAAGTAATCAACAAAAACAAATTAGAACCTCAATTGGTTTTAATCTTTGATTACGATACGTATATATCTTAAAGCATTTGAAATACAGCTCAGTGTTAATTCATGTGACAATCAAGTTCTAAGTGGATGTATACTGTTTGTTTATATTCTTATCATCCTGCTCTTACTAGATATTCATATTCAGTTACGTAATCTACCAATTTCTGTATTTTTATCATTACACAAAACTAAATAATGTCTTTGCTCTTCTGTCATTTATATTATCAATTAAAGTGTACAAATAACAAAAATGTGATTAAGATACTTACAGCCATCCCATCTCATCCACAGCCTGAGTGATCTCAGGAAGGCATCCAAACTCTGTAAATGATAATTTAAGATATTTATTTAAGCATTATATTTTAGAAAAAATATAATGTAAACAACTCTAGAGATCCCGAGAAAGCCGTGGAACAATTTAGAAATTAACAAATTTGAAGCAAAATAAGAGTGATAATTCAGACAGTTAGCAAAACTGGCAAAAAAATATAGTTCCGACCGTTTGACTGAAATGAACAGGATAACAAAAATTAAAATTCTATCAAATTTTCCACCTCCTGTCATGACAATGTGTCTGGCAATAATGAAATCATGGTCAACTATTTGAATGAGACTAGATAGGGTGGTAATTTTGGTCATATTAAGTGTTTTCATCTAGGTCAAATGGTCATGACCTTCAAAGTTCTTCATAATTATATTCATAGTTCTAGAACAATTTTCTCTCTTTCACAGATTATTCTTCCAATTCAGCTTCTCAGAGTAATAATAATTTAAACAATTTATTAAAAAGTATGGGTATCCCCTGCCTTTAAGGCTTTATGGCTTATGTACACCTCAGTTCTCTCATTACCCTGCCCCTGGCCTTGTTTTCCACTTTTGTTTTTCTTTCTTCACAGTGCATTCAACGCGGTTCCATTTCGACCGGAGGCCTGAGCCTGAGGGAAGGCCAACAAATAATGTTCTTTTATAATAAATTATTAAATTTGCTTCAGCCTTGTGTCATATAATCTCTTGTTTGTGGCCAAATCGTGGTTTAGGTCCCCCTCTGTTACGTCCGTGAGCTCACTCTGCACTACGAACAATCGCGCGAACGGTTGGCTTCCGGGTTTCGAAGAGCGAGTATTGTATTCACCTAATTACGTGACGTCACTACTACGGTAGTATTGGGCCGATTTTTATGAATGAAATGGATGCGCATGCGCACTAGCTTACCCCTACATATGCGTGCTGTGTGCTACAAGATTCTTCTCGCAACTGTGCTTCATCTGGTACCAAACTCGGCCTAGTTTCCACTTTTCTATTTTTCACGATTTTTTGAAAGTGCTATTCAAGAGCGGAAAGCCCATACGATACCTTGGTCTTACTGTGATTTCGGTAAGTAGTATACTTTTCATGATATTCTTACGAATTTATGTCGGTGTCGCATCTTGTTCGTGGATGTTTCTAGATTGATAATGTAGATGTATTATACTGTGTTGTGGTTGTATGAGAGCTCGTCGCTGTGATATGCATGGAATTGTACCGTCTCAGATGCTCGCGTGTAGTATCGCACACGATACTTTGAGAAGGGGTAGGCATCGTGGCCGCCCGCAATTCCCCCCGCGCGTGCTATCGATACTACCTCGTTGCGATATTCTACACAGAGCTGCAAAGCTGATTTCGGGCACGTGCACCGAGGAGCTACGTCATGAGCAAGGCAGCCAATGAGATTGCGCGCTGAGCTGCAGCCAACCGTTGTACAGGGTGATTGGGGAATAGTTTGTAGTGCTCTGTGTACAAAGTCTATGGGAGTTGGATTAGGTCCCCGTCCGTAACGAAATGAACGCAAGTGAATGGAAGGGGTGGACTTAAAGTAAGAGAATGCCCTTGTTTGTCAGTGTCATATCTATCCCTAAATAACGAGAACAGAATGTTTGTGTCTAACTCTAAGTAATTGTGAATCTTATAATTATATTTTATAATTTTTTATTTCAAAAATCTTTTCACTTTCTTTTCAAACTTTCTATTTCTAAAATTAGACTAAAGCAAGGTTTTTAAATATGCATATGATTATGAATCACATAAACATGAATCATGTGAATTGTCTATTTTGGATTTGCCATGAATATCATTATCTCTATTCGCCAGCCAACATGGTAGCTGCAGCATATTGGCATTGTTGCATTGCGACATCGAATCGCAAGAACAGCGCATTCATTCGTTGCATGTGGAGCCGAGCTAGCTGGACTGGGAGAAAGCAGCAGGTGTGGAGGTGCCACGCAGCATTCCGCTGGGTCAAAGCAACGGAGAAGCTCCGGCGGCGAACTCGTCTAGAGACTAGATTCACGTCGATGTTTACTCAATCAGTGTAAATACGCCTCTCCAACTCCTGCTAAGCTAGATTTAGGTTTAAATGCATTTATTTATTAGGTTATAATTATAGCTATCTTACATGTTAATAAATAGTAACAAACTACTCACCAGCAAATGCCGTCATTGTGAATATTACGACGGACTGTCGTCAGTTCTGTGCTTTGCTCAGACGGCGTAGCAGAAATCGCACACGCCAAAATTGCGCATGTCAAGATCCCTTTCAAAATTCCAACGGAGATGGCGACAAATTTTTGGCGCGCTCTCTGTCAATGCAAAAACACATGTAAATGCATAACAGACTTTTTCTTATACGAATACGTCATGTACAAATTGCATGTACTATAGATTGCATGCACGTCGAAGACCTAGATCACAATTCCACTTGAACCATTTGCATCCTGTGTCTTGTTATTTCGAATTTTGGACTGGATTTTCGGTTTCTTGTGGTTTGATCACCTTCTCTGCCAGTAATGGCGAACATAGCAGTGGACAAAGATGCATTTTATCGTCGAATGAAGAAGATTTATAGCGAATGGGAGGTAAATTATTTGCATTTTTCTTCTTCCATTTTTCAATTCAAATCATGTCATACTCATAATCTCTATTGCAGTTAACACTGTTAAACATTACAAGAGCTGAGTGAGTGAAGTATTAGCAATCCACCTAATTATCATGTCATGAATTGTTAAATACATCTTTACTTTTGTCAAGTTTGTAAAGATTATTGTAATTATCAGATCAAATGAACACCGTTGAAATTTTACAATAAAATTATATTTTTAAACAAATCTGTGAAGTTTGATTTATATAAATTAAAAAGCCTGCTGACTGTTCAGTTGATTGTTGTAAATCTTGATGTGTGTATTGACATGTTACCGCTGTCTTTGCTATGATTGGATGAGAGTTTGCAGGCATTGTTGTGTGCAGCGAGTCAATGTTCTAGAGACTAGACTTTTTTTTCTTTTTTTTTAAAGTCAAGGTCCTTTGAATTTAGACTTAGAGAGTTTGCTTGGCCCTTGGGGGAAAGACAGTCTCACAGAATTCAGAAACATGAATGAGAACATGCAGAACAAAACCTGTTGTACTAAAACTGAATTAAATCTAATCAATTGAATTCATTATTTTTAAAGAATAGAGCTCAAGAAAAAACAAAATGATCTTAATATCAGTTAGAATATCCAATGTTTCTTTCCTTAATAAATATGATAATGATAATATAATATATATTTGTGTAGCACCTAATGTAGAACAGCTTTAGATCTATTAAAGCGCTTTCATCAATTTATTATCCAGGCCATGGTCATAATAATAGAATACAATAGAAAACAACAACCTTCAAATCTAATTTGGTTAGTAGATGCTGAATCTCAATCATGTAAATTTAAAATAAATTATCTGTATTTTTGTTTGTCAGGATGGAGAAGAGGACAGCAAGCTTGGTTCTTCAGATGCCATCATGACGGCCGTGGGAGTCGACGAGGATGTGGTCTATGCAAAGTCTACTGCCCTTCAGGTAAATTAAAATTATTATTATTTTAAACCAGTGTCTTAGTTTTGAGTTTTGCAATTCATATATTATAAATGTAATACAGGACTCACCATTTTCCTGTTCTAAACAAAAAGAGTTGAATTAATTTTCTAATGTCTAATTTTTACAAATTCTTAGTTACACTATTTTTATTTTCATAATTGTTTTGTAAAATATGTAATTATTCATTTTATATACTTATTTACAAAATATACTTTGTATTTTTTTCACTCCATTTTTAGACCTGGTTGTTTGGGTATGAGCTGACAGACACAGTGATGGTTCTGTGCAAGGAACATGTCTACTTCCTGGCCAGCAAGAAGAAGGTGAACTAAGATGCTTTTTAAACAATTCTCTCTAATCTTTCATCATTTTAAACAGCATTTAAATACAACATTATGTCAATTATACAAGATAGGACTTATTGTAAACGTTATATTTTAACACTATGAAAATCCAATAAACTTGTCTTTTCAGAAAGACGGGTTTTGAATGTGTTATCTTTGTGTAAGACGATTCTTAATTAATCAATTTAGCACATGATTTGGCTCTTTAGATCTTCGACAAACAATATGAAGATTTTCTTATTAGATCAGCGCCTATATTTTATGCCTTTTATGCAATGTGGTGAATTATGTATACCCAATCTGAATATTTGAATGACCAAGTCCTAATTGTCCTTTGGTTTAGGTGGAGTTCCTACGTCAGGTGTCATCAAACAGAAACAAGGAGAACCTGAATGGTGTACCTGACATCACCCTCCTGACCAGGGAGAAGGGAGACTCAAACAAGGCCAACTTTGAGAAACTGGTGGCAGCTATCAAGGAGAGCAAAGAGGTCAGTGAATACTCCACTTCCAGAGACTCCTCTTGTTTGTTATACTTCATTATCTTCTGATCCTCTCTTCTTCTCCTCTCATTGTCACCAATCATTGTCACCACTCCTCCTCATCTTAATCCTCGTCATCCCAATCCCTTCCTCCCCTCATTTCACTACTCCCCCTCTTCTGTATACCACTTCCCCCACCTCCTCTCATTTCTCCTCTTCTTTTTCATTCTCAACATTCATCCCCCAACCTTCTCACCTTTCCAGCCCACTCCTCATCTTCCCTCTTCCTGCCACCCCCCCCCCTCTTCCACCACCTCCACCTTCCACCACCCTCTCCCTCCTCCTCCTCTCCCTCCCTCCTCCTTCTCACCCTCCTCCCCTCCTCTTCCTCCAATGTATCAACAATTATCACAGTGAAACTATAATTGTGAATCTATCTGTTTGAGTTAAAAGTAACAAGCAAGTGCTTGATACAGATTTATACAGATAGACATTTCCATAGTGGATGATTTATTTTCACCACTTTTGAATATAGATGGCATACATGTATTTTGATCATGGTGTGTATTTCTGTTTGGTATTTGTATTACAGGGCAAGACTATTGGCACATTTCAGAAGGACAAGTTTCCTGGTGATTTCATGGAGTCTTGGAGATCAGCTCTCTCAGGAGCAGGCCTCAAACCGGTAAAGACAAAAGTTTTTCACATCATGGTTATTCCTCCGCAACAAAGTGGACTGAAGCATTATGTTTTGAGGTAGTCCGTTCGTCTGTCTGTATGTACGTAGGTTCATTCTCATTATCGAGTTATCCATAGAACTGATTGAGGTATTACAACTAAACTTGGTACATGTTTGAACCTTGAGGAGCCAATCAGTGGATCAATTTTGGGGTCATGAGGTCAAAGGTCACATGGCACATTGTGTCAGCAAACGACTCTTTATCGCAATATCTCAAGAACCTATGACAGATTTCCACTAAACTCGATACCTTGTATCTTGAGAAGCTAATGAACTGATTAGGATAATTACATTTTAACAAATTGTTTTTGTATCGTCATTTATTTTTAGGTTGACGTCAGCTCAGACTTTGCCAAGATGATGTCAGTGAAGGAGGAGAAGGAGATCAACATGATGAAGAAAGCCTGTCAGGTGACCTGCGACGTCTTCACCAAGAAACTCAAAGAAGACATCATGGAGATCGTTGATGCTGATAAGGTTTGTAAGATGGTGCTGAATGGTTATGATGATGACAAAGATGATGTTGGGGAGAGTAGTGGTGGTTGTGATGACGATAGAGGTAATAATTGTGATGGTGCAGATGATGATGATGATGATGGCAGTGATAATGAAGGGGATGAAGGTGTTTATTGTGATAATAATTTTGATCATGATAACAATTATTATGTTAACCAACAAAAGTTATCTTCTTTAAAATAAATCTGTCCTTGCAGAAAGTGAGACACAACAAGCTTGCAGAGAGTCTGGAGAAGGCTTTGGAAGAGAAGAAATACCTTGGAGGAGTGGACCCATCACAGGTTGAGATGTGCTACCCACCCATCATACAGAGCGGGGGAAACTACAACCTCAAGTTCAGTGTTGTGAGGTAGGTTTTTCTATTGAAATATTATTTGCTCAATTATAAAAAAAAAAAATTTTTTTGTAGAGCATGAGCGAATTGTGTAGTCATGTAGAGTATTGAACGTGTAGACAAATAAAGATGTGGACACTAAATTAGTGCTTCCCAAACATACAGAGCGGGGATACTATATCCTTGAGAGTTTCCTTTGTCCTACTAGTCCTGCTCAAACATTGTGTGAACGATCCTAGATTTACTCCAAGTAATGTAAAACATTTCAAATTTAGGTTTCTAGATTATTTTCACAAATTTGTACAAAGTCTTATAGTCTTATATTTAAAACTTACTTTGTGGGGATGTACACAAGATGTACACAAGATTAAGGACAAGTAATATTTAGATGCATAAAAAAAAGGTTTCTATATTATCTTCACAAAGATAGCTTCAATCATTCTTATGGTCTGATATTGAAAACTTTTTTTGTTGTAGTGATGAACACAAGATGCACTTCGGGGCCATAACATGCAGCATGGGCGTGCGCTACAAGTCCTACTGCTCAAACATCGTGCGGACGATCCTGGTGGATCCCACCTCCGAGCAGCAGGAGGTCTATCAGCTCCTTCTGGAGGTGGAGGAGAAAATCTTGCAAGAGCTCAAACCAGGTAGGTCAAATGTCAAAGGGTCAAGAGGTCATATATGTAAAAGTCAAGTGATAAAGGTGATAAAGGGAGGAGAAAGTCCTGCAGGAGCTCAAACCAGGGAGGTCAAATGTCAAAGGGTTAACCCTGAAAGGCTGGGGGGGGGGGGGGGGGGGGCTGATTAGGACCCCCTTCACGATTTTTTCGCAATTTCTCCCAAATGCGAAATTCTCACACCACGTTGCTTTGTTACTTTTTTCTCGAGTCTTGCGCATCTACAGACTACCATTGTGGTTGATGTTCTTTGGGTCAGATGTCATATATATATATGTCAAAGGTCACAGGATTAAAAAAAAATGGAAATACAATGTTGTGCTTGTTTCCTTTCAGGTGCCAAGGCTAATGAAGTATTCAATGCGGCTGTTAGTTTGGTCAAGGAGAAGAAACCAGACTTGGCTGGGAACTTGACAAAAAATGTTGGGTGAGTTGATTAATTTTTTTTTCCTGGTACATAATTCTGCAGTGATGATGAGGAGGAGGATGATGATGGTCATGTGCAGAGGCTATGCAGATTTTATGAAACATCAGAACATTTTGACCGCAGTTTCAATTACCGAGTTGGGTGTCCTGTACCAGATTTTTGAAAACAAATTGGGTTCAGTTAATGAGCGATGGTGTTTAATGCAAAAGAACAAGAGGATAAAATGGATAGTGTTCAGCATCAACGTTCGAACCTGGAAAATTACTTTGTTAATAACTCTGCTAGCCTAATTATACAGAAAAACTAATTAAAACTAACAGCAAAGGTTTCTCCCAAAGCGCTATATTCTTACTCCTGGGGGGTGTTGCATAAAGAGTCGCAATCAATCGCAAAGTTGTGCTGAAATGTGCAACTCTGATTGGCTCAAATGACTTGCGATTAATCGCAACATTTTTATGCCTCCGTAACGAAGTTGCCGGAGGCATTATGTTTTCGGGTTGTCCGTCCGTCCGTCCGTACGTACGTACATACGTCCCTTTCTCGTGATCGCATTATCTCAAGAACGGATTGATGGATTCTGACCAAACTTGGTACATGTATGTATCTTGGGGAGCCAATGAACTGATTAGATTTTGGGGTCATGAGGTCAAAAGTCAAAGGTCACAGAGCTCATTATATATGTAAAAATAGGTTGTGATCGCGTTATCTCAAGAACGGTTTGACGGATTCTGACCAAACTTGGTACATGTATGTATCTTGGGGAGCCGATGAACTGATCAGATTTTGGGGTCATGAGGTCAAAGGTATATATCAGGCAATGACGGAGGCATCATTTTCGACTGCGCGCTGTCGAAGATCCATCTAAACCCCTCAAAAAAAGTTCGGAAACTCAAGTTTGATCGATTATATCTATTTTATTAAGAAATCATAATGGTTATATTTGGTATCACTTGAAAGGGTGTGTATACCTCTTTAAAATGATACCAAATTCGTAAGCATCACGAGCACGAGGTATGTGCAGTATACTTGAGAATGGGGGAAAGTCAGAAGTGAAATGTCGCAAAATGCGCCAACAAACTTCAGTTGGAAGGTCTGACAACCATATCACGGTCTTTCTCAAGTTCAAATTCTTTCGACGATGAATATCTTGTCAATGAAGAGATACTGTTGAATATGGTATCAGACAAAAGCCTGTTTAATTGTATCCCCCGAACCACTTCGGGGGATACTATGGATTTGGCCTCGTCGCGCCGCCGCCGCCGCCGCCGCCGCCGCCGCCGCCGCCGCCGCCGCCGCCGCCGCCGCCGCCGCCGCCGCGTCCGCCGCAGAGATTTTCTTGTGAACGCTCTACAGGTCCGAGTTCTTGTCCGATCATTTTCTAATTTGGTATGAAGGTGTATTAAGGAAAGAGGATGAAGCCTATTGATTTTGGTGTGGGGCGGAGTCCTGGTTGCCATGGTAACCATGATATAAAGAAATAGTTAAGATTACCTTGTGAACGCTCTACAGGTCCGAGTTCTTGTCCGATCATTTTTTAATTTGGTATGAAGGTGTATTAAGGAAAGAGGATGAAGCCTATTGATTTTGGTGTGGGGCGGAGTCCTGGTTGCCATGGTAACCATGATATAAAGAAATAGTTAAGATTACCTTGTGAACGCTCTACAGGTCCGAGTTCTTGTCCGATCATTTTCTAATTTGGTATGAAGGTGTATTAAGGAAAGAGGATGAAGCCTATTGATTTTGGTGTGGGGCGGAGTCCTGGTTGCCATGGTAACCATGATATAAAGAAATAGTTAAGATTACCTTGTGAACGCTCTACAGGTCCGAGTTCTTGTCCGATCATTTTCTAATTTGGTATGAAGGTGTATTAAGGAAAGAGGATGAAGCCTATTGATTTTGGTGTGGGGCGGAGCCCTGGTTGCCATGGTAACCATGATATAAAGAAATAGTTAAGATTACCTTGTGAACGCTCTACAGGTCCGAGTTCTTGTCCGATCATTTTCTAATTTGGTATGAAGGTGTATGAAGGAAAGAGGATGAAGCCTATTGATTTTGGTGTGGGGCGTGGTCCTGGTTGCCATGGTAACCATGATATAAATAAATAGTTAATATTACCTTGTGAACGCTCTACAGGTCCGAGTTCTTGTCTGATCATTTTCTAATTTGGTATGAAGGTGTCTTAAGGAAAGAGGATGAAGCCTTTAGATTTTGGTGTGGGGCGGAGTCCTGGTTGCCATGGTAACCATGATATAAAGAAATAGTTAAGATTACCTTGTGAACGCTCTACAGGTCCGAGTTCTTGTCCGATCATTTTCTAATTTGGTATGAAGGTGTCTTAAGGAAAGAGGATGAAGCCTATTGATTTTGGTGTGGGGCGGAGTCCTGGTTGCCATGGTAACCATGATATAAAGAAATAGTTAAGATTACCTTGTGAATGCTCTACAGGTCCGAGTTCTTGTCCGATCATTTTCTAATTTGGTATGAAGGTGTATTAAGGAAAGAGGATGAAGCCTTTTGATTTTGGTGTGGGGCGGAGTCCTGGTTGCCATGGTAACCATGATATAAAGAAATAGTTAAGATTACCTTGTGAACGCTCTATAGATCCGAGTTCTTGTCTGATCATTTTCTAATTTGGTATGAAGGTGTATTAAGGAAAGAGGATGAAGCCTATTGATTTTGGTGTGGGGCGGAGTCCTGGTTGCCATGGTAACCATGATAACCATGATATAAAGAAATAGTTAAGATTACCATGTGAACGCTCTACAGGTCCGAGTTCTTGGCCGATCATTTTCTTATTTGGTATGAAGGTGTATTAAGGAAAGAGGATGAAGCCTATTGATTTTGGTGTGGGGCGGATTCATGGTTGCCGTTGTGTGTAAGAGATTTAGGTTCAGACATCAAATCCAGAAATACATGTCTAAAAAGTACCAGGGCCATGCACAATTATTGCAAATATCTCAGCTGAGGGATGAAAAGAAAGATCAGGGGATCTACTTTGCATAGGTATAGATTGTTAGAATGAGAAAAAAATGAAGTAATATTTTCAATAAATCCATTATCAAACAGCAAATTAATTAATACTTGAGTCATTTGAAAACTTACTTGACATTAAAATAATGTTTTTTAAACTGAATGAGATATATGATTCTCTAGAGACTCTAGTACACTTGAATACTGATCCCCCTATAATTGATAAACAAATCCAAGTATAACACCTTGTTCAAAACCCTAAAC
This sequence comes from Echinarachnius parma, assembly GCA_037951105.1. Taxonomy (NCBI): domain Eukaryota; kingdom Metazoa; phylum Echinodermata; class Echinoidea; order Clypeasteroida; family Echinarachniidae; genus Echinarachnius; species Echinarachnius parma. The sequence continues at coordinate 73,257 of JBAMJV010008000.1, read as the reverse complement.
AATGACGATTGGCTGCAATTGTTTTTAACTGCTGCATAATGTAAGAGCCTGTTACATATGCCAATATTAATGAGCTCCGCAAGTTAGCAAAGGCCTCGCCGCTGACGCGGCTCAGTCCAGCGATCACTGCTGTAAGCGCACATCGCCTTGTCTATTAATCAGACCCTGCTCGGAGGACAAACAGCGCGCGAGGCCTTGCCCAAAGGCTACTGCCAGCCTAGTAGAACAACGTACACCACCAAACTTGTTCAGTTCACAATATTACAACCCACAAAAGTGCAATGCAATTGGTTCGGGGGATACATGTGCTCGGCTGCGCGACCCGCCGAGCGCGCAATTTCTAGTTATCTCTCCAATGACACCTCACTTGGAATAATTATGAAAGCCGGGTAGGTACAATTAAGGTGAATATTTGGGAGGATCGACAGCAAAATGTAAGCAAAATGCATTTGATTGTGTGAAATTGAAGGCGTTGCATCCAAAAACGACTTTTGTGGGGATATCTTAGTACTTTACTTTACATAATCATTATGAAATTCAACATTATGTTAAAGCGTGTTAATTTGTCAATGAAATAATGCCCCATTCATAGTGGTTATGTGCTTGAGGTGTGTGTAGTACCTCTAAATGTATGGGGCTCAAAATGACACGTTGTTAGGTCGACTTTCTACCGTTTGATACGTAGTAATAAGGGCATACCTACACGGTCGAAGAGGGCGCTAATATGCCAGTTCTGGCCAGTTTGCGTAGGTTTAGAGAAATTTGAAGCATTTTCAATACATCAAGTTTGTGAGTTTCCTGTATTACACACTCACATTCAGCATAATCATTGCAAATGAGACATCATAATAAAGGTAAATTAACGAGCTTTCCGATAGTGCAAAACGTAATGATGATAGAGTTATGCTTAATACAACAATATCTTACCGGAATCTTGAAACAAGAAGCCATGGTCTTAAATTCATAGCATTTATAGACCCCCATATCCGGTTTTACTGCACACACCCCAATAGCATAATTATAACAGGTGAGACATGATTTTAAAGAAAAATAAACACGCTTTCACATGATACTAAATTTAATGATGATTATGCAATTTACAACCCTAAAACATCCCTCCAATAGTCGTTTTTCAATGCAACGCCTTCAATTTCACAAAAAGAAATGCATTTTGTAACATTTCCCTTTCGGCCCTCCCCATATTCAGCTGTACCATACTTAACCTGTTAATAAAATTGTTACGGACATAACCGTATTGAAAAGATAGACACATAGGCTTTAAAATGATACCAAATTTGATAAGTTTAAATCATTTGAACACGCTACAATCTTCGATACAACCTGAACATTAAACAAATACGGCACAAGAGTCAAATTTCCCAACTGAATACTTTCGGCCCGTTTTGCGACATTTGACTTCTGACCGTCCTCCATTCTGAAACGCACTGCGTATTCCCTGATTTGAAATGAATGACAAATAATGTACCATTTTAAAGGGAAATTATCATGCATTGCAATGACACTAAAAGGAACAAATACAATTTGACAATAAAAGTTATACAATCGATCAAAGTTGAGTTTCCGAACTTTTTTTGAGGGGTTTAGTTTAAAATATGCAACACCCCCTGATCTCTGACGTGACTTGAATTGCAAAGAATTGGAATGATGTTAAGCATCAACATTAGATTCTCAAACCTTTAGAATTGCACTTGCAAGTAATCAATCATTTTGAAATTGCTAGACTCTAATACTCTTATTCTTTGTTGCTACTTAGGTTTCTGACTGGGATCGAGTTCCGAGAAGGGACAATGGTGCTCAACGCAAAGAATGAAGAGAAAGTGGAATCGGGGATGGTGTTCAGCATCAACATTGGATTCTCAAACCTGGAGAACTCGAGCGGCAAAGACTCGGCGAGCAAGAAATACGCCCTCTTCATCGGTGACACAGTCATTGCCAACGAGGTATGAGAGAAAATCAACACTTTATATAGCCCTTAATCGTGATATCTCACAACATCGAAAAAATTAATATTTTTATTTTGGGGGCTCCATTTTCGGGGGCTACTTTTCCAACTTTCGGGGGCTACAAATTTCCGGGCTCTTTTTCGAATTTCAGGGGCTACTAATAAGCTATAATGCTGTAAGTGATCATTTTATAAGCATTTGATCACAATCCAAACAGAAAAATCCCGAAAATCAAAACCAAAAAAAAATAAAATTTGGGGGGCGAATTTGGGCATTTCGGGGGCGAATTCGCCCGCCGCCCCCGTGTATTTTTTTCGCTGTCTCACAAATTTGTTGATGGATTGCCATTAAACTGGGTACATATATGTATCTTGAGGAGCCAATGAACTAATTAGATTTAAAGAGCATGATGTCAAAGGGCAAAGGTGACTGTGCTCATAAAACTTGCGCAATGGCAGAGGTGTCAATTTAAACTGCGCAGATCCATCTAGTTGGTACTATTTTATATTGTATGGACAAGTATTATAACTTCGCGCGTATTGAAACTTCGCGCATCATATAAGCGGTACGCAAACATTAGAACACGGACACGGCGACGGAATTTTCTGACGCCAAATGAAAGAGCACACATTACTTACTAATCAACCAAAATATTAGCAAACAAAGATCGATATTTCTTGAGAAAAAACTTACTTTTTGTGTGTTTTTTCGTGTATAAATTATGGACAATAGAAAATCATCAAATTAAATCGAAATCCTTCCCGTAGAACAGACTTGTTGTTATCGAAATGCTGCGTAAAATGCTCCTTTATTCGTCCTTCCTTTCAAATTTACTTTCGGATCACGCAATCTCCGTAGAAAGCTTGACAACGCGCGCGTGCCAAGATGCTAATACGCGCAAAAGTTTGCATCTTCACACACCCATTGACATGCGTGTTAAAGTTTGCTACACAGGATTGCGTGTTAAGTCAATGGCAGTGTATCAAAGTGTATGGAGCGCGAAGTTTCAAGACTACCGTACTCGGTGGAGAATCTCTTGTTGATATGACATGGTTACGGAATCGGGCCAATAACACATGAATTGTGAGTTTAAATCGAAAATGTTTTACATACATCTAATCCTCAGAATAGAGGGAGTATTTTAATGCTTGTTTCATTGAGATTACAATAATTTTGTTGCTCCTACGACACTTTGAAAAAGTTCGAAATTTTCGTGCGCGAAGTTTCAATACACCTTCATATATTTTAATTTCTATTGTCAGGGTGCCCTTGCTTCTTAAAGGTGCTACCCATTACATTGTAATTGTACACATTTATATCTGATTTTTATTTGAAATAAGCATTGAATTGAATTGAATACTCAAATGAACAGCAATTAGTTACAGCTTATAACAGTTATAATCGTATGATTTTTCATCTCCCTTTTCCTGCAGGAGGGACCAGCAAAGTTGTTGACACCTGTCAAGAAGAAAGTCAAGAACATCGGCATTTTCCTCAAGGTCAGATGAATACGCTTTATCCTGAATTTATGGGTTTTTCCAGGGGGAAAAAAGGTTTCTTGTATATGATAAATCCACACCAGGGCTGGGAATGATCATCTTTGGCCATCAAAAAATAATTTTCCACTACCAACATTTCAATTATGGTAATTTTACTTGCTTTTTGTAACTGAAGGAAAAAAAAGCTTTATACGGACTAACAACAAAACAGTATCACATTTTGATTAGCTCTACAAATGAGCTTGTAAATAAAGGTTTTAAAGGGTTCATCTATTACAAAATTGTCTAAATGAAATGAGGAAATTGGGCCTCCCCAGGATTTGAACCCGAGACCTCTGGATTGCTAGACTGGTTTTCGTGCCAACTGAGCTAGAAAGCTCCCCTGTAAGTTGAGCATAAGTCTAGCAATCTGGAGGTCCCTGGTTCCAATTCCGGGGAAGCCTGATTTTTTTGGGGGCTTATTTTGTTTTCATATTATATATTTCTTGTCAGGTTCCATATGTTTGAAATAAAACAATAATAATTTCCTACATTCTGTCATTGCAGGGGGAGGATGAGCAAGAGGAGGAGCAGGAGGAGCAGAAGAAGGAGCAAGAGGAGCTGCTGGGCAAGGGGATGAGGCGAGCCGTCCTGGAGAGCAAACTTAGGGTAAGATACTCACCACTCTTGTGTTTCTATAGCCATTGATGATGGTGAAGAATGAGGATGGTGATGATGGTGATGGTGATGGTGATGTTGATGTTGATGATGATTATGATGATGATGATGATGATGATGAAACCAGAGCTGGAGCAGGAGCAAGAAGAGCTGCTGGGCAAGGGGATGAGGAGAGCCGTCCTGGAGAGCAAGCTTAGGGTAAGATGCTCACCACTCTTGTGTTTCTATAGCAATAGATGATGTTATGATGATGATGATGATGATAATGAATCAAATTAGTTGAAGTAAAATTGTATCAAATTATACTCCATGTATCAACTCAATGCAAATGATTTAAAATTAAATGAAACAAAATTCAAACATATTTATAATTCAGACTGAGTCTTCATCTGAGATGAAGTGCAAGCAGCGACAAAATGAGCTAGCACAGGAGATATCAAATTACATTAACATAGTCAACATCAAGTCTAATAAATCAAATCATATGATAATATAACTAGGGGTTCTATAGCTCAGTCGGTAAGAGCACCGGTCTAGCAATCCGGAGGTCTCGGGTTCGAATCCCGTTGGAATCCCATTTTCTTTCCTCTTTTTCAATCTTGATAATATAATATGAAATTAGATAATCAATATTTCAGATCTTTGAGATTAACTCTGGCTAAGGACACTAGTCAAATTATATTGAATCATATGAAAAACATCAAATGAATGTATAAATACATTAGATTGCTAATTTGACATTTCATCAATGGTAAAATTTGAAATTTCAGACCGAGTCTTCATCTGAGGAGAAACGCAAGCAGCGACAGAAGGAACTGGCACAGGAGATGAACAAGGAAGCTAAACTGAGATTAGCTCAGTCTAAGGGCACCAAGTCTGAAGTCAAGTGAGTTCATTTATGTGTCTCTACTAAATTAAAAATCACATTCTTTAATATCTTGTAATGCATCCAGAAACTGGAAACTTACTATTTATAACAAGATACTATTAACTTCGACTGGATGAATGATAATCTACATCAAATTAATTATATTCTTTGTATGTGAAAGAATATTCATAACCACACCCCCCCCCCCCCCCAAAAAAAAAAAATATATATATATATATGTAGGAATTGTTTATTTCATAAAGAGAATTCCTGTGCAAGACTGGTCTAAAAAGGGCAATAATGGCCTACAAAAAGATTTGCTTGATGCCTCGAGAGTCCGATGAATGTTATTTTGTAAGCCCAGGAAAAGCCGGTTCCTCTATTTTTGCATTGCTCATTTATGCTAATTTATGCTAATTTCTTCAAAAAAATCACCAAAAGTCACTGGTCACCTACACAAACAGACCAGGATGCAGTGTTGAAGAAATGACACACATCACAAATGTCTATTGCAGTTCTAAGACAGTTTTTTCATGCTATATGTATTTTGTAGGGTCTTAATCAATGGTAGCCTACAAGAACATAGGCAAGATGTATTGAGCGCCTAGCATATAACATGTTTCAGAATCAAAGAGTCCTACAAGAGCATGGGTCAGATGCAGAGATGCCAAGTAGTATGTTTTTGCCGCATTTAGTATGATTTTTTGATGAAAATTTGGCAGTACATTTTCTAAGCAATAAATATGATTAAAAAAATAATCCACCCTATAGTAACGGTCGGAAAATGGCAAAAAGAATTACTTTTAACCTTGATAAACTATAAACTAACGATACATGTTTTAAACAGGGATGCCAGTTTTCAGGCAAAAGCCTGAATTTCAGGCCCTGGGCTCCTACAAATTCAGGCTTATTTGTACCGTTTTGCACACAAACAAAGTATCAAGACTCCATTTTCAGGCTCTCAACCTGCAGGTCACTGGCATCCCTGTTTAAATACACAAAACAACTAAACAAACTCAGAAAATTGCTAGTGCGATCAACTGAACCAACTTTTATATTGCATACAGGTAAAGAGTATTTTTGCTGCGCGAATTGACTTTGCAAAAAAATATGATTTGTTTTCTTCTTTATTCTTTCTTTTTCATCTAGAGGTTAACTGCTCTGAAAATACTTTTTTGGGGGTTAAAATACTGTTTTTAACCTCTCAGAAAACTTGTTTTGGGTTTGAGAACGTTGGCATCTCTGCAGATGCCATGAGAGCCTGACAAAAATATATAAACCTAGGAAAGTCTTGGGGTTTTTTTTTCTCATTGGTTTCTTCACTTTTTGTTTCAGAGTCCAAAAGTCAATGGTAGCCTACAAGAGCCAGGGTCAGATGCCCCGAGAGCCGGACATCAGGAAGCTGAGGTTATTTGTGGACAAGAAGTACGAGTCAGTCATCCTCCCAGTCTTTGGAATCCCAACTCCGTTTCACATCTCAAGCATCAAGGTAAGTAAAAGTTGATACACTAATCAATAAAATAGCAAATAACTCATTTTAAAATTACTATTTTATGACTGATATGTGTCAAAAGACAGCAATGTGTTATAAAAAGTGAGACGGTGGATATTTGTGGACAAGAAGTATGAGTCGGTCGTCCTCCCGGTGTTTGGAATCCCAACTCCATTTCACACCTCAAGCATTCTGAAGAAATAAAGAATTTTATTTCAAAACAAAGTAAACTTCTTTTTCAAACTCATAGAACCTTTATCAAATGGCTGTAATTGATTAATGTTTCCTTGAATTGGTTTTAACTGTCTTTAAAAAGTTGTTGGGCATTAAGGTGTTAAAGTTTAACTGTCATGGTTAGCAATATTAAGAATTTAAATTTTCCTTGCATGAATAGTTAAGTGTTTCATGATTTTAAAAAAGCCTTTCTTTAAATGCCTCTTGACAAAAATTAGGAGCTGAATTCATGACCTTGTTTTTTCATGAAGAAAATCAAGTCACTTATGTTTACCTTTGTTTATTTCTATCTTTTATCTTTCTCCAAAACATCAGTCAGAGCGTAAAGGGTAACTATACGTACCTGCGTATCAACTTCCACCATCCCGGCAGTGCCATGAGCAGGAATATCAATACAAACAAAATAAACAAGACAGATCTTACTTAATGGATGTTATCGTGATTTTAATCATAATATTTCTGCATTTCTCCCTGCCCTCAGAACATAAGTCAGAGCGTTGAGGGCAACTATACGTACCTGCGTATCAACTTCCACCATCCCGGCAGCGCCATGGGTAGGAATGAGGGCAGTGTATTCACCAACCCAGAGGCAACATTCATCAAGGAATTGTGAGTCAAACTCAAAATATCACCAACAAATATTTTGATTTCGCTTGTTGCTGTTACTATATAATATATGATATGTGATGATATATGATCTATGATATGTAACAATATATATGATAAATTATATACTATGCTCATTTGGATTTTCTATTTACAAAGACTGACAAGGTTAAACCATGAGAAACATAATTGAGACAGGGCTACATTTTCACAAACAAATCCTTGTGCAACTTTCATTAAAGAATTTTGAGTTACAATCATTGTAATCATAAATTCTGTATAAAATGGGTTCTCCTACACTTTTATAGAAAAAACTCAGCTTAAAGTGATCCGTGTAAAGTGTCAGATATTGCACAAACTGACATTTGAGACTTCAATCCTATATCAATATCATTGTAAAATAGAATTGAAAGATTTGTGAAAGTTTGAAAGAAAACGAACACTGTTTACCTAGTGAAAAAGACGAATATTGAGTTCATATTTTATCACCGAATACTGATGGTCTGTTGTAGATTTGTCGCAGTAATAATCATCCGTTTGATCTTGACGATATCCGCACCCGTGTATACAGCTACAGACGGTATGGAATTTGCGCACGCTAGGCTCAAAGTTCAGTGGGTCGGGAAAATTTCCCACGCGCGCTGGCAGGACGTGTTCAGCGACGACAATTGTACTTTTTATCACAACCGTTAGCTAACGCTTTTGAAATAATGATTTTCAATGATAATTATCTTCATACTAAAGGGACATTTGAAAAAATCTAACCCTATTTTATTCTTCTCTTACCATAAGCTAAACAACACGGCAGAAGAGAAACGAGGAAGCTCCAAGTATTTTTCATGGAGTTAGACACTTTACCTGGATCACTTTAACTATAAAGTAGTCACTAAAGACTATCTAATGAATAAATGGTAAAGTGGTTATTTAATAAGCAGGATGTCTTCTTGCAGTCAACACATTCTTATTCCTTGTTGTTGTTTTTTACATGCAGGACGTACCGAAGCTCCAACACCAAGGCGCCCGGGGAGTCCACCATCCCCTCATCCAACCTCAACCTGGCATTCCGACTCATCAAAGACGTCCAGAAGAAATTCAAGACTGAAGAGGCGCAGAAGAAGGAAAAAGAGGTAATAACTTTTACTGTACAAATATGGTATCTCCTGCCTTTTAGCCAGGTGCTTGCTCAGCTAGACTGATGTGTAGGAAACACACCAAACCCAATATGCGCCACCATCTTGCATATGCCGAGCGTTCAGTGCAAATACACGCTTGTTACATGTATTGCGTTCTCGAGCTCTACGCATGCACTAAGCGGGCATGCACTAAGCGGTGAGTAGTCTCCATTACTAGAATGCAGTTGGGGAAAAGCGGAGGTATATGGGCAAGCAAAGAACCGCATACTGTGAAAATGTTGCATGCTTGTTTTTAATTCATGCAGTGGGGAAGTTAAAAGCAAAGCACTATGGGGCAAGCTCCCTTCTGTTGAAGTCTGAAGGAAATCCCTGAGTCATCCCTAGCTGACAATATTCTAAGTTAAACACAATATCAGAAAATATATCCCTGTGAAAAGATTTAAAAAGCAATTCCAGTTATGTCCCAGGTGGTTACTTTTTTTTAGTCACGTTTTTGGTAGCTTGTGGTTCGTTGATTAACTTGTAACCTTGTTTCTTCTTTCAGGGTATTGTCAAACAAGACAAACTGGTGATCAACCCTAACTTGTAACCTTGTATCTTCTTTCAGGGAATAGTCAAACAAGACAAACTGGTGATCAACCCTAACAGGGGGAACCCTAAGCTGAAGGATCTCTACATCAGACCAAACATTGTACAGAAGAGGATGCAGGGCTCCCTCGAAGCACACATGAATGGTAAGCCCAATAACTGGACCAATTTCATTTATCTTTTTATGCCTCCGCAACGAAGTGGCCGGAGGCCGGAGGACATCTAGGTCTGTATTTCTTCAATCTAATTCATCCATCATAATTTTGAGATTAATCTTGTTTCTTTCTTTGGGTATATTTCTCTGCAAAATTATGTCACAACATTGATGTAGATTGTAAATTGTAAAAGTGTCAACATGCCATATTAATTAAGTTTTTAATCTATATCTAACTGGTTTATTAAACTAAAATAATTTGAATTAACTTAGATCGTAGCTTATCATGTATTGCAATGTACAATTTAACTATGGGCAATAATCAAGTTTTTAAATTGCCCCTTGTAAAATGAATGTTCTTGTACTTGTTCTGGGCAGGTTTCCGCTACACGTCCATGCGTGGTGACAAAGTGGACATCTTGTACAACAACATCAAGCACGCCATATTCCAGCCCTGTGATGGGGAGATGATCATTGTTCTGCATTTCCATCTCAAGGTGCGTTCAAAGTTTGATTCTCTTTTTTAACCCTTTCACTACGAGATTCTGAAATCCCCATAGACTTTGTACATATCCCAACCGGTTCCCCTAAGCAACGGGTTAAACAATATTTAGTGGTAAAAATGACTTGAAAATATGGGTGCACATCATGAAATGCACACCATGTGAACTTTCACAGGATTATATTATAATATTGGTTTTAAATAAAAAGAAGGAACAATTCTAGAAATTTTTAGCAAGCAAAGTAAAATTACTTGAACATAATTGGGGTCAGTGGATTGGAGTGGGGAGATTCATCATAAAAGCATACTTTGACAATTATTCTCAGGAATCATAATATATTAAATTGTTTTAGAAAAAAGTTTATTACAGCAGTAAACAACTTTGTAGATTTCACCAAGTTCACATTCCTTGCTAATTTCAACTGCAACACCATTGGAATTTCCTGACCAAGTAAACAACTGTGTTAATTTCACCCACTTTACATTTCTTCTTGAAAATGTCAGCTGCTACAACATTGGTATTTCTTGACAGCAGTAAACAACCTTGTAAATTTCCCTCTATTCAAATTCTTTCATGTACATTTCAGGCATGTGTTGAATGTTTGTTTCTGGGAGGGTATACCAGAGTTGTACATTTCAGTTGATTGACAGCTATGAACATTTTAAATGCAATTTTGTATTGCCTAAAGGCAGAATTGATATCTGTCTAGATATTAAGCTGTTCTTATTCTTTCAAATTTTATCATTTAAAGGAGGGGTGCAATCCCGGCTTTGATTCAGGTTTATAGCTTTAAATATGTGCCTTTATTGATATACCACACTCTTTTTTTCAAAGAAATCCTTAAGTTGGGAAAAAAAGGTAAATTTCATGCAACTTTTTTGCTTTATTACGCATCGGCGTTCCATGCTCCTAAAAAAAGTCATTTATAGCAGAGCGGAAATGTGCGCACGTGTCACCCGATTCATGACATCACATGCAGACCGCAACGCGGAGGAATGTGCATTGTTTACATGCAGAGCCTATGACTTGCTTGTAAAACAAACTCGTTTTTGCTTGTAAATTGAGGTTTTACTGAAAATGCTTAAGAATTGCTAAGAAATGAATTGTAGCAGGATGCAGCTACACATCTGAGTGTATATCGTCCCATGATATAAACCTGAACAAATGTTTGCAAATATTGAAACAAATGGAAATAATATCTCTGTGTCAACGTGAGTATTGTACTCAGCGTGTACGTCTATGACCGAGCTAAACTGCGATTGCCTGCAGGTGACGTCACAAAAATGACGTCATTTTTTGTTCGCCCGGGACTCAGTTTTTTTACGGGGGTTCCGAAAGAGAATTTACAAGTTGATTTTTTTATTTTACCGGGTTTTCCCACGAGGAAAATATGTTTGTATTAGTAATCTTCATGAAAATCTACCTTAGATACAGTAAAACCCAATTTTGAGGCAGTTTTCTTGTCACCATACCTTTAAACATTTTGTGTCGTATTTGAATCTCGTCTTGTTCACCAACAAGTGTTGATATATCGACATGACATCCAACTTTACAAAGAGGTGGGAGAAAAATACCACTGATCTGCCTTAAGCAGGGCAACATTAATGAAAGAAAAATAGAATTTAGGGTTCTTCCTCCAGAAATTTGTTAGGATTAAAATAATCGATACCATGTTATTTTTATATCAATCCATTAGAACGCCATCCTGTTTGCAAACAAGCGTCACATGAACATTCAGGTCGACACCAAGGTTGGGAGAGATCAGCTCCGTTTTGGTCAAGCATCACAAATTTAGTGCTCTTCCTGAAATTTGGTTTAGCAGTCAGTTAATTATTCTAATGCAAGCCTCCACACTAAGTTTTTTTCCTGAGTTACCCGTTAAGGCAAGTCAAATCATAACTTCTAGATGAGATTTAAACCTAAGGAATTCCATTATTCTCTCATAGTTCACCAATAATTGAGTTGCCCAATTGGTCAACCAAATTAGGGTATTTATGATATTTTACTTGCCCCACACCAATTTTTACTTGCCCGGGCAATAGGGCAAGTGCTAGTGTCGAGCCCTGTCTAATGGATCTGATTTTGTTATTCTATTTCAATTCATCCTATTAGAATGCCATCTTGTTTGCCAACAAGCGTCACATGGACATCCAGTTCTACACAGAGGTGGGAGAGATCACCACCGATCTGCTCAAACACCACAACATCCACGACAGAGACGACATCGCCAGTGAGCAGGTATGAAAATCTCAAAATATATACATGTATGCCGTTTTAAGATGGTGGCCATTTTGAACTTCAAGATGGCAGCTAAATCAAAGTAGTTCCTGAACATGCATTTTGTGACAGAGACAACATTGCCAGTGAACATTTATTGATCAACAGGACTGCTTGATATATATTTTTACTTTAATTCTAATCATTCTATGGCAAATATATAGGATTTAAGCCATTTTGTCCTTATCCTTCACTAACATATTTGAATGTTTATCAAGTCTTGGAATAGCCCATATTCTATGTGGCTATGTTGTTTAAACATAGAACTATATACTTGAAACGGGTAGAGAGAAGGTGGGAACAGGTACAGGCTAAATAATTTAGTTGTACTTAATATGTAACATTTTCCAGGCAATTGACTAACATCCCATTCATACTTGCGTCTAGCACTGGCTTAGGCCAGTGCCGAGCCATTGTTTGCGCAAGTATGAATGAACGGTGGCAAGCCAGTGTCGAGCCTGTGCCAGACGCAGTCAAGTATGCATGCAACAGTGGCCTGGATTGCGCATGCGCATTACAATCTTGCTCTGTCAACACGCGCGCTCTGTGCACAGGTCTTGCATAGCCATTGTGCCGTCACAATAGGGTGCACAACTTGTCCAGTGGTGATGCCTAGTATGAATGGGTAGACATCTTATCCCAGGCCAGTGCCAGGCCAGTGCCGAACCAGTGCTAGACGCAAGTATGAATGGGGTGTAAGTGTAATGTGTGGACATGAAGTAAAGCGGCTGTATAAACATGTCCTTCTGTCATGTTTTTGTATTACAGGCTGAGCGTGAGTTGAGACACAAGCTGAAATCGGCCTTCAAGAACTTCATTGAGAAGGTGGAGTCGCAGACGAAGGGAGAAATTGAGTTTGAGGTGCCGTTCCGGGATCTGGGCTTCCCTGGCGTACCCCATCGGAGCACCGTCCTACTCCAGCCCACTAGCAGCTGCCTTATCAACGTCACTGAACCGGTAAGAAACATCGTAGTTTGATGGTGGTGATGATAATGATAATGCTAAATAATGTGTTGATTAATTATAATGACAATGATTTGGGAAGGTGGTGATTTTGGTGGTGTCGATTTTTGGGGTAGAAGTTGTTTTCATTTCAATTGTAATTATAGTTTAGGGTGGTAATGAGTTGTCTGTATATGAACGGCTATAGCAAAACCAGGCATTTATCGGTAAAAAATCAAAATGTAGATTTTCATACCATTACAAAGGCCTCATCACAAGCTTTCATTTGATCCTTTGTTCTAACTAATTGGTCAATAATTGGCGAAGATATGATTGTTTCAATTTAACAATTATAGGTCTTTTACACACATGTGAACTTAAAGGGGACCACCAGGCAAAGAACAACACATTTGTATATGTTTTGGTACCGTTTTGTGATATCAAATAGGTACCCAACACTTTGCAAAGGGATATGTAATTCATAAACAAAGCAATTAATTTCCACCACTTACGGAACCACTACTATTTCCTAGTTCCATACAGGCCAAACATTTGCGAGTGCGCCAATGCTATTCATGCGTACGCTTGTAGGCAATAGAATCCCGGGCGATTTGTTCGCTCCGCACGCATTAGTCTTCGCAATTCTGACCGCATGAACGCATGCTTCAGAATGGTGATGCGTTTTCCAATTATATATTTTTTTCTGAAAACATATTTTTGTGAACTTGTTGATGGAATGTTACCTTTTCTATAATAAGAATATTATTTTTGGGTCGTGGTACCCTTTAAAATGCCAATTTCTTCAAAACATGAATTACCGACAAGTGCCGGGTTTTGCTATAGCCAGTCACATATATATAAATGAAGCATAGATCTCCATCCTGCTGGAGGAAAACCTACTACACAATAGCCATGGTCAGTATGTCACACTTTGTCCTCTGTTTAGGGCAGGGCTCGACACTAGCACTTGCCCACTTGCCCGGTCCAAGTAAAAATTGATGTCGGGTAAGTAAAATCTTATTAATTGACAAGTTTGCTTGCCCAATCGGGCAACTAAAAAATGGTACGAGAAAACAATGTTATTGCATATGTGCACAGAAAGAAGGACAAAATGTGTCTGTCTGAATCTAAATCAGCTGTGCATGGAATCTTCTTTTAATTTCTTTCTTTTGTTTTATTTTTGTTCAGCCTATGTTTGTGATCTCATTGGACGAAGTTGAGTTGATCCACTTTGAGCGAGTGCAGTTCCACATCAAGAACTTTGACATGGTGTTCATCTTCAAGGAGTACTCCCGCAAGGTGTCCATGATCAATGCAGTGCCCATGAACCTTCTCGACCAGGTCAAAGATTGGATGAAGTGAGTACAAAATAATTATTTTGATATATTTTGAAATTAAAAAGGTAGAAGAAACTGACTGGAAATATATATTGAATAAATGAGAATGAGCAGAGAATATTGGGCTTGATCGGGAATCGAACCCGAGACCTCGGGGTTGCTAGACCGATGCTTTAACCACTGACCCACAAGGCCCTATTGATGTTGGTTCTTAAAGAGATCCAACACCCCAAAATAATTTTTATAATAAATGAAAGATAATAGTTTTAGTAATCCTTTCCTCCAAAAAGTTCAGAAAAATAGGTTTCCAGAGCAATGCTTTAAAGTGAAAACTCATCATACTGAATTATGTGTTCATGGGTCTGCAGAAGAAGACTTGTCTATTGTCTAGGACGTACGAGTTCTATTCTCTACTAATGTACACGTTTATAGAATTGACACTCTTGCAAACGTTTGCCACTTACGGAACCAAAGGCCCTATTAGGTTCAATATGTTCGGGTGATTAACTGCATTGTTTATGAATTACACAGCCCTTTGTTTTCCAATTATATAATTTTTCTGGAAACCAGTTTTTGAAAACCAACTTGTTGATGGAATGGACTACTAAAAGTATTATATTTCATGTATTACAAACCATGTTTGGGTGTTGGAGCCCTTTAATGTTCTGATAAGGGTTTTTGGTCAGTATTAGAAATCTTTTTAGGTTTGTGAACAAAATTATAGTGGAGCAATTGTGGTCAGACCAAATGTCCCAGAACCTTTCTCCTATTCCCTTTCTCTCCTTTTCTCACTTTCTTTCTACTTCTTATTTTATTCTTCACCATCGCATTTCATTTGTTTTTCATATTTTTAATTCTCTTTCCTTACTTTTTCTTTGCCATCGCAGCTCGTGTGACATCAAGTACACGGAGGGAGTGCAGTCTCTCAACTGGCCCAAGATCATGAAGCACATCGTGGATGACCCAGAGGGATTCTTTGAAGGGGGCGGGTGGAACTTCTTGGAGCCGGAGAGCGATGTAAGTCTATTCATTTAATGTTTGATCAGCCTCCAAGGTTTTGTTAGGTAGTAGCCTAATGTTTCTTTTTGGGGTCTAAACTAAATATGAAGCGCATCGTGGATGACCCAGAGGGATTCTGTGAAGGGGGTGGGTGGAACTTCTTGGAGGCGGAGAGCGATGTAAGTTTATGTATTTATCATTTGAATACAAATCAGCCTCTGAGCTTTTAACCCCTTGACCACAGGAACCGAGTGGGTTGTGCACAAAGTCTATAGGGATTTCATAAACTTGTATGGAATGGGTTAATGGTTGGTTTTGTTTCTATTGGGGTGTCACCCAAGATCATGAAGCACAGCAGTCTCTCAGCTTCTCTGTTGTAAGCCCTAAATCTCATCACAGGGTCAAATGTTACCCATGGATTATCTTATTAACCTGTTCCCTTTGAGATTCTAAATTCTCCATAAACTTTGCACACAACCCACTCGGTTCCAATAGTCAAGGGGTTAAATGAAACCAGAAGCATAGTTACATGGTGAAAATTCTCAAGAAATACATAAATTCATAGTGTGCCCCCCATCATTCCGACCACACTACACCATCGAATGAAAAACTATATTGGTGATTGCAGATATAGCACATGTTTCAAATGTGATGTGTGAGTGGTATCAATGAAAGATTGAGGAGAACTTGACAAAAGGAGAGAGTGATAAAAAGTAAGCTGCAAATTAAAATAATCCATTAACTTTGAAATATTCAACCAAATCACTTGGAGCTTTCACGCTTCTCTTTTACCTTGTTGTTTGGCTTATGGTAACAGAAGAATGAAGTGGGTTTTGATTTATCAATTAATATTTAAGCTTGAATTTGAAGCATCTGTAGACGCTTTCGACCGAGTATGTCCATAATATCCAAATTCGGATACTTCACATGAATGATCGGATAAAATCAGACATTGATTTTTTTCTGTTTTCACTAGGTAAACATTATTCCCTTTCTTTGTTATCCTCACATATCATTGTCAAGAATCTTGCAATTACAAATTGGCATATGATTGAAGTCTCAAATATCACTTTTGGGGAAAAATATCAAGTTAATATTGATCACTTTAATGGTTTTTTCTAAATCTGTTAATTATATCTCGTGAAGTGGAGATAAGGAGAAAAAAAGGGAGCGATTTTCTGTGTTTTGATTAACCTTCCTCTTGGGTTTTGTCACGTACAATGAAAACAAAACCCAGGAGAAGTAGTGCTCTTACAAAAGCATTGATGAAGTAACTTTATTTCAATCCTTAAACATTTTGTGATCACTTCTACTAGAACGAAGGTGATGACGATGACGACGAGGACGAGGATGCCTACGACCCGTCCGGGTCTGAGTTGGGGTCGAGTGAATCGGATGACAGCGAATACTCGGAAGAGTCAGAGTCAGACTTGGAAAGTGATTTCTCAGGTACGTTCCTCTCTCATACTTGCCAATTGTCCCGTTTTTATCGGAATTGTCCCGTGTTTTGAATTTTTTAGAAGTGTAAAATCGGGACGTCCCAATTTTTTTTTTTTTTTTTTTACTTTACTTTACTTTATTAAATGTATAGAGACAACATTTAAACGTAAATCTGACCAAATCTTACCTTGTAATTTTGGAAGAATTATGAAAAATGGGTCGAGAATGCATTTAATACTCAAAAACGTCAAGGCCTGGACCCCTGTCGCAATGGACTTTGTGCTTGCAATGTGCACTTCCTGCACACTTGTGCAATTATGCCTGGACCCCCGGCCAATTTTGTCCCTCTTTCCAAAATTCAAATGTTGGCAAGTATGCTCTCTACATTAAATCCGTTTGATTTCAGCTTCAGTTTATTATTTCATTCCCAGCAATATTTTCAAATATAAATAAGATTGAATAAAACAAATAGTTTGCATGTGTGAAAGAAAACTAAACTAAGCACAATGAAAACTAAAATCGTACAGTAAGTCTTGTGTGTGGAAACGGAGAGCTTCACTAAAATGCAGTGCTTGTAGATAGTAACCCTGTAAAGACTTGTGTTAGCCAAATTGCTAAGATGTTTGTAGCAGTGGCCTTAGAAATGGTTGACAAATTCCTTTATTAGTTAGTAATTCACCCTGTGAGTGCCAAATAAAATTGGAAAAATCCACTTGACCTAGTCATGTATTTTGTAGGGTCATATTGATTAATATTTCTGGGGGGTGTTTCACAAAGATCCTAATTTGAACTTAACTCTTAAGTTGGACTTAAAAAGTATGGAAAGCCACTAGTTTCTTTGACAAATTGTTGTAAAAGTCCTTTTTCAAAGGCATACAATGTTGATTCAACTCTTTAATATTTTCTTTTATCAAGGAGATTTTATGTACTTTCATGCAACCATTTATAAAAAATGTCTAAACATTTTTTTTTTTTGCTTTTGAATACTTGTATCCCGAGGCTACAAATGGCTTTCCATAATAGTTAAGTTAGGATCTTTGTGAAACACCCCCCTGCTCAAAATGATAAGAGTACACAAAGCACTATAACATTGTGCTCATAATTCAAATTAAATGGAAATGAGCAAAGAAAATTGTGCTTCCCCAGGTTTCGAACCTGAGACCTCGGGGTCGCTAGACCTGTGCATCTGAGCTAGAAAGCTCCTCTCTTGGCTGTTCCTCCCTGAAACCCTTTACATTTCTCGATGGTCAGAAGCTATTACATAAACCTGACACAAACCCGAAGGATAAGAAATATTGTTATTTATTGCTTTTCCATTTACATAGGAGGAGCTACATGTAGGTAGCAGGGAGGAGAGACGCAAGGACTGGGATGATCATGAACTAAAAGATGAAGTCAAATTTGTTGTCGATTTACCTACTTGACTTTTATATTTGTATTTTGTAAGGTCATATTGAATAAGAGTTATTGTCCGAACGATGAAGAAAATGATGCAGTATATATTGTGTTAATTTTTTCCAATCTGTCATTCGATTCCCCTTTACAGAGGAGCTTGGTAGCAGTGAAGAGAGTGGCAAGGACTGGGATGAACTGGAGAAAGAGGCAGCAGACGGTAAGTCACATACAAACATTGTTTTGAAAATAAAGTAAACTTGTGTGTTTGAATATTTAAGCTCTTGACGACATGGCTACTATATGTAGTGAAAGCTACGATGGAGGTGGTGGGGGCTAGTCCTCTGGTATTCTGTTTGTTATGTCTGCCAGCGAAGTGGCCGGAGGCATTATATTTTTGGGTTTTCCGTCCGTACGTCCCGTTCTCGTTATCGCGATATCTCAAGAACCGGTCGACGAATTTCCACCAAACTTTATCTTGAGGAGCCAATGAACTGATTAGATTTTGGGGTCATGAGGTCAAAGGTCACAGTTCTCATGTATGCGAAAATAGCTCGTTATTGCGACATCTCAAGAACCTTTTGACTTATTGTCACCAAACTTGGTACATGAATGTATCTTTAATTAATGAGAGAATGAAGTTATTATATTTTGGGGTCAAAGGTCACAAGGCTCATTAGCGAAACCTAGCTCTAAATTGTGATATATCAAGATTTGGTCGACAAATTGCCATATAACTTGGTACATGTATGTATCTTGAGGACCCAATGAACTGATTAGATTTAAAGGTTCGCTAGGTTAAAGGTCAAAGGTGTTTCTGCTCATATAAATTGCGCAATGGCGGAGGCATCCATTTCGAGTGCCCGCAGTCGAAGATCCATCTAGTTATTATTATCAGTGCCATTATCATCAACATCATCGTTATCGTCATAATTATTAACCAAGTAATCTTCTCCCTTGTTCTTTCCTGCAGCTGATCGTCGCAAGGATATGAACTTGGAGGAGGATGTGTCTCTCCAGAAGAAGGGGGGCAGACCTGCGGGTAGATCTGCGGGTAGATCTGGTGGATCTTCGGGTAGATCTCCGGGTAGATCTGGGCATTCTGGGGGCAAGAGATCTGCCCCACCCCCTTCCAAGAGGAAACGATCCGGCAGCCACCATTCCCCCGCTAAGAAAACCAGGCGTCGCTGAACATGCGATGTGCCCTGGCTGGATGTTGGGCCTTCTTTTTTGGTTATAGGCAAACATATTCAAATTTATTCCGGTTCCTTGCCTGATGATCCGGCAGACCACCATTCCCCCACTCAGAAATAAATCCAGGCATTGCTGAACATGCGATAAGCTCTGGTCAGTTGGTCAGGTTTTTTTGGTAATAGACCGGTTCACTTACATATTAACATTTCTGCGAGTTTACTGCTCGCGGCAGCCACCAATCTCCTGCTAAGAATTCCAGACGTCGCTGGTCAGCTGTTCGGCTTCTTCGGTTAATAGATCAGTTGAATCAGTTCTCTCATATTCAAATTTATGCCTTATATTTGTGGATGTGCAAAGACTGGAACATTATGGTAATATTTGCTGCTGTTTCTGGTTGAAACGTTATCTTGTGATCCTAATTCTCCATGTCATTGAAGGACCACAGGGGAAACTTTTGTACCCAAAAGAAGAAGAAAAAAATAGAATAGGGCAAAACAAATCTTGAAAAAAGTTATTGATAATGCGTTGAAATGATTCCTTTCCACAGGTTATGTATATACCAGGGCCTTGAGATAGTAGTATTCTGTTTATAAGTGCTGATTTTTTTAGGGTTAAACATTGAATGAAGTTCAAAGGATGAAACAGAAAGTTGTATCGATCTAAATCTATAAACAATTTGCTAAATGCTAACTAATGGAAACCAATACATCTAGTGCATTCTAAAATAAATTGAGCTTGACTTTCTAGTGATGTGTCACCAAGTATGTATTTGAAACACCATTTGTATTTCACTTAATGTTGTGACCCGGACCGGACCGGAACCGGAATACCGGCGAACTCGGGCTTCCGGTCCGGTCACGGGCCGGTCCGAGTTTGAAGTTGAAAAAGCTGAGACCGGTGGAAAAAAACCGGTGATGCAAAAGACTGAATTTTAGTGAAAAACGTTAAGAAAACTGTCCATAATCACTTTGAAGAGTAGCGGAATAAAAATAAAAACGGGCCAACCTATATCATTTACTTCAAAGAATGGTTATTTTCGAGAAATTCTTGGTTAGTTTACTTCGTTTGACGGGCAGAAATTGAACAAGACACGCACGCAAAATTGCTAGTCATTTGAACGATATTTCCGACGGATGTTCACACGAACTCTGGCCGTCAGACCCGGCGCGCGATCGGCACGCGATCACCTCGCGTGCATGTGAAATGAGCGGGCGGCAGCGGCGTGTAATACAAAATATGTCGCAGGCTATAGATCGACAAATTATTGTTTTCATATCCTCTTTTAAATGTAAAATGCAGTCTTTAAAAACTGCAGTAAAATATGGAAGAGGACATGAAAACGATAGATTTGTTGATCTATAGCAAGCTAGGAATCAGGGGAAAGCTGGTATTATTAAATAAGTTTGTACTCTCGTATATACCTCGGAAGGGGGAAGGGCGGCCGGCCGGGGTCGAGTAAATACAATCTTACAAAATACTTAACTCTGGCCGCTTGATATGTTGTTATATCGTGGCGTCAACAACTCAAAATTGAACTATATTCACATAATCATAACATGTTTTTTTTTCTTTCCTTTTCAGGAAGATGACAGACGCTCGGAGGCAGTGAGAGTACCACATCCGTTTTGTTGCCAGGCTCCGACAAATCATCAACCTTCAAACATGCTTTGTTTCCTATGTCCGTCCTCGGCGTCCCGTGTTCAATTTGTTGTTCTTTTCTTTGAATAATTAGAATTTGTTTATGGTCCAATTAATTATTTTAATAATGACGATGAAGATGATATATAAAGGGGGCCGTGGGGGCTTAAAAGAGTAAAATACGTAAGCTTGAAATAATTATTATAACAATTGAAATGTGGTCAGCCCCCAATCAACAAATTTCTGCGGTCCCTGATAATATATGATTTTGTTTCATGTGCGACTAGCGATTTTTTATTGTAAATATACTCATGATCGATGGCTTGTGGTGATTGTGAATACTTGATGATAAATATTGATATATGGTGATGATTTAATTTGTATAATTATGTGATGCCGAGTGAAAATAAATCAAATAATAAAACTGATAGCAAAAAGACGATTACTTGATATGTGATGATGTATTATCATGATTATGTTGATGGTGATTGTAATTTATTTTATACCGATCAATTGTTGATGATTATGACTGACTGTGATGAGTATATGAAAGCCTGACGAGACAAAATAAACCTGGACGACATCGGGAATGTCCACCATCAAGGCTGCATGACGCTCGAGTATCCGAGATTCCGAGGTAAGCATGCCAGGTAGGTAATCTGCTAGTAAATAATTGAAGTGTGTATGAGTGCAATTGGCATTGGTGTAGACCATAGTAGTATGACTCCAACACTGCCGTTGTAGAAGACAGTGTAGACCCGGCGTGAGAATGTGGCAGTTGTTTCCGAGAAATGCAGTACGTGCGCGCGCCAGAGTGATGAATAATAATGGTAAACAACTTGCCAACTACAATAATAGTTCTAACTTGCTCCATGTATCTTACGGGGTCAATCGTTCGTCGAGTGCACTGTATTGCAAGCTCAACTGTGATTACTTTTGGTAACGTTTCTCACGTAAAACTTTTATTTTAATCGCCGAAGCATTGTTGGTAAGTACATGTTGATATTAAATTACTTCGTACCGTGAATAGACTACTTTCATGCTTCGAGAGAAAACACAATTTTTGAAACACGAAACATTCAATCATGCAGCCACACATCACAAGAGTCCTGAATATAAAGCTCGCAATTTGAACGTGTATCGCAAAACATATCGTTGTGCTGTCTTTCTGGAGATGTGAAGGTAGTTTATTGGAAAATAATTTAATATCTATCATGGACTTGACAACAAGGTTACGACGATTGTATGAGAAATCATAGTTTACGGGTAGAGTTGAATCGGTTTGGTAACGGTCTTCTAGACTGGTCAGACTCGTTGATATGTCAATGGTCGGACTGCACTGACGTTGGGAGGGGGGGGGGGGGGGGGCACGCAAATCATAATGGGAACCTGTGATTATTTTCTTTCACACTGACATTCCACTGGACCCCGTACCTTCGAAGCTACTCATAATTTAAGTTTTAGTAATTGCAATCATTTTTCAAGTTACGATATTGTTGACGCAATTCAAACTAAATAATTGTACTACTTACGTATTTTCGCATGCCCTTCGACGTATTTTCAATGTCCTTGCTTCGCCTCTCTCCATTCCATGTCCCGCGTGTGTCCATCTCGATGTTAGTAATTTAGTTATAATTATAATCATCACCAGTCAAACATGAACCATCATCCTCATCATAATTATCATTGCCAATCATCCTCAGTTCATCATTTTCGTCTTTATCAAAATCATGCATGCCCACTGCCATCATCATGCCCGTCTTTATCAAAATCATGCATGCCCCCTGCCATCATCATGTCCATCTTTATCAAAATCATGCATGCCCACTGCCATCATCATGTCCATCTTTATCAAAATCATGCATGCCCACTGCCATCCTCATATCAGACATACACATCATCATTTACATCCTCATCTTTTTTTCCCGGGTTATCTAATTATTCCGTTCAGTTTCCCTCTTTTTTCTTGAACTTCCGATCAAGTAATATTATTTTACAAGCAATAAATGTCACTTTATAAATGTGTCTAATCTACAAAGTATAAAATGTATGTACACGAGGGGGGGGGGGGGGGGGGGGGTCACGCTTAATGGGTACGAAAGTGCGTAATTTACACTTTTCATAACACAAGTCGGACCAAAATGTCTCCACTTTGTCATCGCCCTCTTTATGTCTTTATTCCGTCGTATATATATCTCCCATTTCGATATGCCCATCTGTCATCTAGATCTCATGTCCGTCATCAGGATCCCTTTGATCTTTGTCTACATCGTCTGTAAATGGAAAAAAAGATATCAAATAAAACATGTTAGATTATTATTTACAAGTAGTCGTGTATTATGATTAGGGGATATTATATGTGATTTCCTCCGATCATATTACAACAGTAATTACATTACGGTTTTCCCGCGCGCGAGGAAATAAAGCCACGTGCGTCGGCGACTCAGAGTGCCTAGGCCTCTTTGCTGGGCGGCCAGCGCTACGGCGGGCCGCCGCCCTTCACGGCCCGCTACCAAGATCGCGATTTCAGCGACGTGGAGTCTTACAGGTTCGTTTCATGCGGTAAATAACAGTTATAATGCAGATTAAATAAGATTAAGTTTCCCATCCAAAATTGTGCAGTCTAGATTACCAAAGTACAAATTTAGAGCCACTTTTTTGATGCACAAGCGACAGATATATTCATCTGATCTCTCGCCGGGACAACACAAACGATCGAGTTATATGTCCAATTTACTTCAGAAAACTGAGTAAATTCTGGACAGTCTGTAACCATTTCGCCGTAAAAATTGATAGCACATCTATCGGCGTCAATATTTGTAATATTATTGGCATATAATAAGAGCAATGTAAGCCCCAAACACAGCAATTTGCCGACGTTTGTGATTTTGCGCGATTGCGTGATTTTACCGGGCCGGGTTCCGGTCCGGTCTGAAGACCGGAGAAAATTTTTCCGAACCATTCCGGTCCGGTTCCGATCCAGTTTTTGCTTCCGGGTCACAACATTAATTTCACTTTTTGGCACTGTATTCCTTTTTTGGGGACTACATGTAGTTCTAAACAAATAAAATTGGATTTTAATTACACTGTTCACACGTGTGCCTACCTCCTACAAGTTTCTCCTATCCGATATACGCGTATTCACTTTGATCATTAAAGGGACTTAGTAACATTGTCCAAATCCTCAAAATAAAATTTTAATTCTAGCGGTTCCCTTATACCTTGTTGTATTCGTATTAACAATAAAATCACGGGACAGGTTTTGGTTTTTCAAATTTCCCTTTCGTTACAAAGATATGTATGATTGAAGTATTCAGATAAGAAAAACTCCGGGCGAGTTTTTCTTCCGTGTACAAAGTGAGTGCAGTGAGTTACTGAATATCACTTTGCATTTTCGCTCATTACTTGGCCATACAATGTCCATTTGACTTGAAATTTTCACACAATACCCTGTGGACATATGAGATAACAACAATATACATTGCATTAACCATTCATCACTTTTTGCACATGTCAACAAAGTTACTAGATCCCTTTAAACAAAGGCCAATTGGCACCCGTGCATCCAGTTGATCGTATAGCTCTCCAGAAATTTACCATCATAATTCTTTTGAATTTAAAAAGAACAAAAATAGTACAATAGCAAAATGATGTAAAGAGTTGGGGAAAGTAACCCCCAAAAAATGGATAGAATAAAACTCGCTTAACTACACCAGATGCCTAGCTGTTGTCGAAATCGGCTGCTTTGTCAGTGGTTGCGTAACCCGCTTTTGATAGTGCACGCTCAGATGCACTCAAACAACGTTTCATACGGAAACATGGCAGCCTCCAGTGCTCAGTCAAAACAGTCGATAGTGGTTTAAAAAACATTGATTATTTCAATTATTAGTGATAATCAAGAGGAAATATATGAATAGAAGTGACAGGAAATCTGCACTTATAAGTAACAGCAAGCAGAAATTCCAGAGTTTCCTCCCCCTTTAAGAGATGCAATCAATTGCCAAGTTGCAGTTTAAATGAAAATACAGTAAACACCTGTCGTATTGGCCATCTGCCTATAGCAATGTCTAAACAATGTTTTAGAACCTGTCTACAGTGGCCACTATTCTTGTTTCCCTTGGGTGGGTGGTCACACAGATTTGTATGTGCATTTGAGCCAATCATATTTGCATATTTAGGCGCATTTTCAGACTTGCAACTTCTTATGCAATCAACCCTAGATGTGTATCGTTCTGCCTTATCCTTGTCAAATCAAATGATCAAAGCTTCCCTGCATTGCGATGTTTTTCATAGAGTAATTGGGCATTGGTCTCAGAGGGCTTGTCTGTTGTTTGGTTAGGGTCCTGTCGACTTGTGGTCGAGGGCAACTATCAGTAACAAAAAATAAATGGTTAAGGAGCTCCTGGGGCGAGTTTTAGTCTGCTTTTAAAAAGTTAAAATTTGATTTTTTGGACTAACCTATACAATTTCTATGTACCAATTTAATTTCCTCAACAGAAATTATGAGTTTCTTTCAAATGCTAACAGTGAATATATGTACAGATTTCATTTTATCTTAGATTATGGGAGCAGAGATAATTTTCAGTGAATTATCAATGATGAATTTTACTTTCACTGATCCTACATAAATGTTTGTGATGATAGCTTCAATGATCTGGAGCTTTTTTCATGAAAGGGTCTTTAATACCTACATGTATGTATGTTTTCAGGTGCAGAGCTAGGGTGCGATTATCTCCGCGTTTCGCACAGAGCATCGATAGCAGGGCATTGGAAATTCAGAAGCTTTAGGCCCTGAACGCAGAGATAATTACACCCTAATACGGCGCCTGACAGAATAAATAGTTTGCTATTAAAGACCCTTTCATGAAACAAGTCCCTGGTACAGCTTTTTGATTGAATTACTGTGTAGAGGAACAACAAATTGAAGAGGTGTATCATACATGTACAGTTAACAGCACATTGACTCATACTGTATATAACTCATACTGGTGAAAAAAAAGTGTATCACTTTTCTTAACGAGACACATTAATGTACAAATATGTCGATATGATATCTTGTTTGTTAATTTTGTCCTTTGTATGGAAATAACTGGTGTATGAAACGGTTCCCATTTCTGTTTTTCTTTTCATGTCAAATTGTTAATATTTATGCAGACATTGTGATGCGAGAGAAACGATGACCACGTGTATATATTTATATGCTGTAGATTAGCCATGAATTTTGTAAGAAAAAGGAATTGATTTTTCATTAATCTTGGATTTATAACGGATTTCCTCGAGAAAAAAAATCAAACATCTAGGAGAACTGATGTAGACAAAAATGTAAATGATGAATGTATAAGTTTTGTGAAGTGTGTTTATGTACAAGTATATGAATCATCGCTTGTCTGAATAAATTCAAACTTTTGAAGCAAATATTGAAATTTTATGTTGCTTGGGTCTGTGTGTTTCATTTTTAATATGGATGTATATGTATAGTGATGAAAACAGAATACACACACACACACACATGTACATGTAAGCGCCGTCAATCGAGGACTATAAACAAGTACTATGCAAACGTGGACCTTTGTGTTTGAGAGATTTCATTGCCCAACCGAGGAATTTTGTGTATGCAATCAAGGACACACGCACCCTGTTTGAAATTCAAGAGCACATTTTCTCAGAGTTGTTGATGCACGCTCATATAAATGGCAATTGAATATTTAAATTAGCATCTGTTTGCACTAGGCGAGCAATTGGAGGCGTTTACATACCATACACACACATACACACATAAATACAGGATTGAGGGATTTGTTGTGAGATCAGGGGCCCCGTTTCAAGTTAAACTTCTTATTGTTGGAAAATCAAAAATTTTATGAAACACCCCCAGTACTTGCTTTTATAGTTACTGTAAATGCCCCTAAACTCTTTAAAAAGGGTGAACAATTCCAAATGGCATTGTTATGTACGAGCAGTGCATTCTTTTTGAAGAGTTTAGTTTACACATGATTTTATGCACCAAACAATCAGACCAACATAAAAGACTGGTACTAAGCACTTGTATTTATGAGGTTTATTTCAATAACTTTATTGTATACAGTAGAAAAGCATATCTTTTTAAAATACAGTATAATGTCCTCCATATACATCAAACCAATAGTTTTCATCAATTACAAGCTCAATGATTATGTGACAATGAATCCAAGATGAAATATACAAATACTGAACTACAGCACAAGTCATAATTAACACTTTTATGCTTTTTTACAAAATTGCACTTATTAAATTTGTGCCAAATAAAAAAAACACATTTAATTTACACATGTACAAACACGTTATTTTATAATAATTTGTTCTAATATGATACTTCTATTGCATGTTTTGTAACTACCTGACTACATCCACACCAGAATGGGAAACTTCATCAATCTACATTGAATCAACATTTATTACGAAAAATGATTTTAATAAACCAATAAATAATGAATTGTTCTTCATAAAAAGCTTGTCCAGATATAAACAAAATTGTAGCTAGAAAAGGCACTCAACTTTACGTCTGGTTAACAAAAATGAAAGGAAAGTGCACACATTTCATGTTTTTACTGCCCGACACACCAGTACTTAAGCTTAATAAAGGCATAATTTAACTTTGCAGTGGATTGATTTTAAAAATGTCGAGAACAGATTTTGCTATAATCGTAACGTTTTTTTTCAATGTAATTACGGCAGTACAATTTAAAGTTTTATGACATTTTCTGATAATTTAAATGCTGTTTCTATATTTCTAAATTTACATAACTACGTAATCAAAGAGTCTCAAAAAGCAATGGCCAATTTGAAGATTAAGAATAGATTCACCGATCACTGTAATATGCACGTTATGAGCACCAGTACCGAATCTGTTCAAATATACGATCTTCAAATTGATCGTCCAATTTTGTGTGTGAACATCAGTATGTAGTAAGCTATGAAGATCGCCTCACTCGCGATGTGCAATTTCTGTGCTGATCTATCTATGGGATAACGTCTCGACACCACCCCGCTAAGAACTAAGTAAGGGACATTTTAATGGTGTTGTTACGTTCGCTGCTTGGTATTTCTTTTGCACCTTCATTTGAAAAGAAAACTCAAATTGGGCACAGCAGACCAAGCGACCATGCAGCACTGAGCACTGCATGCACTTTTGTATGCACTTCATTAATACACAAAGAAAACTTTGCGAGTTGAGCTGGTGGATCTGTGTATGATCATCGGGGCGAACTGTGTTGCGATGTAGAATAACACAATCTATCATGGCGTTGACTTTGAAATGAGAAGGCGAAGCAGCAGACATTGAGAGCAAAGTACACAATCAAGTGGCCGTGTATCGTGCGTTTTACAAAAGATGAGTACCCTGCAAGGTGCCGTGCCAAGGATCATGAAGTATGCACCTCAGATTGCAGCATTGCTGCGGAGCAAGGGACTTCCAGGCCCACCTGTGCCGGAATGGCAGACAGACTGTTTACTCTACAATCAGAGTGGAATTTTTGATGAAATATAATATCACTTTTGCTGATGCTGATCATCTGAGCGCACTCTTTCAAGTCATGTTCCAAGACAGTGCTATAGCAGCAAACATTTCCTCAAAAGGAACAAAGACCACACCTATTGCTCGGATGCTGGGCAAAGAGGCCAAAGATTTGTGTGAAAATACATATTGCCCTTCGGATGGTCATTTTGCTGACAATAAGGTTTATTCGGAGAGTATGAATATGATCCACTGAGAGCAACGCTGAATCAAAATGAGATCATAAAAACCAATACGAGCAGGGTCACGATAATCTCCTTCCATCCTGCCAAATAGTATTTCAATAATAATAATTAAGGCTGAGTCGGTTCGGTCGATCACACCGGTTACCGACCGTTTCAATCGGGACACGGTTCGGTATATCGGGAAACGGTGCCCCGACAAAAAAAATAAATAAATAAAATGTTAAAAAAGAAATTAAGATTATCACTTAATGTTTGGTTACTGTTTATTTATGGGAAAGGCAGTATAACTTATTTGTTAAACTGATGTAACTTTTAATTTTGTTAACGTTTTTCGGCACCGTAATTAACGAGGCTTTTGCCACGCACATGCACACGCGAGTATAGTCGAAGTGACGCTAACAACGCCCGTTGCCGCGCCACGCAACGTACCCGTGTCTATCCGGATATTCCAAGTGATCAAAATTTGCGTGCGGGGCGGCGCGGCGCGGCGGGCATTGACAGTGATAGACTTACCAAGTATGATTTGGGGGAATCATACTCACGTAAGTCATGTTGTTATACTAATCTAACATGATTTATTTTGTTTTCATTTACAGAAGTAACAGAACACATCAGATCAAGGGGATCAAGAAAGACCTGAAAACGGAGTATAAAAGAAACTGAGCGGATGTCCAGAGATGGTCTTGACGGAAAATGAGGGCAACGAAATATTAAGAATACAGTCATGTACTATGTAGGCAATATGATTGACATATAAAATAATTAAATCATTTGGCAGTATGACGTTATGAACCATAATCCATTTATTACTAAGACTGGATTGAAAGCCTTTTTCTATATTTAGGATCGAAAATAAAATAAATACAGAAAGGGAAAAGGGCGGCAAAACGGCATCAGTTACTGGAGAAAAAAAATGAAGTTTAATAAATTGAATACGATTACAAATATTCTTATACTATATTAATTATACATAATCAAATTAATTATGAGTAACCCGGCTATCTAATGCTTGAATATGGTCACGCTGATAATTTGTACGAAGATGAATAATTGGAGGACTATGAATGGATGATATAAATGATGATCGGAATTTTTGAATAAAGATTTTGATTCTGAGGAGTGATGATTCTGATGCGTGATGAGCATGACTTGGTGAAATAAAAGTAAACGGACGATTGTGGCCAAAAACTATGTCGTGTGATACTGATGATTATTATTCAATAAATGTGGGCGTGTGTGAATCGGAGCATGCAATGCAGCGTGTTTCATTTTCCTACCGTTTCCGACTGTTTATGCGGACGTCGGGGAAAGCTGCCGAGTAATGCTGTCATACATAATATGATATGAAATCCGGCGAGAGGGGAGAGGGATTGGAAATACGGCGAGAGAGGCGGAGAATAACTTCAGTCGGACACCTGACATGATTCCGCGATCAACGACTCTCGTAAAAACGCAAGTAGTGCAAAGGCTCTGCCTTGTTATCTTGTTCGTTACATATTATAAATTACTTATATCATATCGTGCACACACGTCTTGTATTTATTTTCTTCTCATTGGATAAATCATGCAGAACTTTGAAGGAAGGTGTGAGATTGCAACTTGGGAAATAATTCAAGGAAGGGAGTATAACAGGGGTGTAGATCCTTGGGGGGGGGGGGGGGGCACGGGGGGCGGTCGCCCCCCCCCCCCCCCCAATGAAAATATTGGGGCGGCGAACATATCATTTCGCCCCCCCTCCCCCAATAATTCCGAAAATGAGGAAGAAAAAAATCGAGTGATATAATGCCAAAGAGGGGAAAGACACATTTATCAATAATTAATCTTCAAAATAGCCGTTTTTTAGTTTGAAAAGGACTGTAAATCTTTTTTTTTGCCGCGCGCTTCGCGCGCATACAGTTTCTCATATTGCAAGTTTCATTTGGGTTGCGGGAACTCGCCTTTTGAAATGTGTTGAGCAGCGTAATTTCTCAAACGCACACCTCAAACGAAGTTTATTAAACCCTTATCTATAGATAGCACACCGTCACAGAAAATAAAATAATCTCGGTACATATGCGCTGAACGCAAATCAAATTGGAATATCATGTCCCCCCACATTTGAAAAAGGAGCAGATTGTCCCCCTCCCTTTGTCATTATGTATGTTTGGTTCCATACCTATATACTTCATATTACGTGAAATATCTGTCTCGGGTGTGCACCAAATCGCACAATTTCACGCCCCAAAATACAAAAGCCCCCTACTGTGGGAGGGGGACACCCCCTCCCACACCCTCCCCTGCTCGGTCGCTTCGCTTCCTCGCAATGTCTCCCCTACACTTTTGAGAAATTGTTGACGCACTTGTTTAGTTTCATGGGAGCCCAATGCCCTAGACTATATCGATGGCTCTATAGTATACATGATCACGTGGATCCATCTCATGCAAGGCTCAGTCTTTTCCTCGCTATGCCCTTTAAAAATACGTTATGAGTAGGTTCACTATTTTATACAATTTTAACACCCATGCTAGGAGCAAATGACTGAAATCTAAAAGCTTCCGGGGGCTCCGCCCCCTGGACCCCCATTATTGTCCCCAAATGTGGGTGCCCCCCAAAGTCAGGTCTTCGAGCCATCAAGACACTTTCAATGAGCGCATAATACAACTTCCGGGCATGCCAATGTGGGGCTTTTAGCTCTCTCAGTGGTCACTCTGGAAATTTTTTCAAATTTCGCCCCCCCAATCTCAAAAACGGATCGACACCCCTGGAGTATAAGCATAAAGCGTATGTGCGTGAGAACAAAAATGAAAACGGACATCTTAAAGTTTTTGAGAAAGAGATATGATGGGTAAGGCATGAGAGAATGAGATACAGCAAGTGAAAGGTCTTTCTCCGGAATGTATCCTTGTGTGTTCTGTCAGATGACTGTTCGTTGAAAAGGACTTTGAACAAACTTTGCAAGCGAAAGGTTTTCTCCCCAATATATGTAAAGGTAAGGAATAAGGTGTGCAGTGTGCACCCAATAAACATTTAATGTAAGTGCGATTTTGCATGCCACCCCCCCCCCCCCCCAATTAATACGATACACGTCACGTGCCACATCACATGACAATGCAATAATGTATATAAACTTAAACGGTGCAAAACCGTCTTCTCCCCGCCCCTGTAGTGCTCTAGTATATGGTTTCTCGTGACATTTTAGAATTAGAGCAAAATATCACAATCACCGTAACCTCGTTGTCAAGTCCATGATTGATATTACATTATGTTCTAATACACTACTTTCACATCTCCAGAAAGAAAGCACAAAGTTAAATTTTGCAGGATTTTCATTTTCATGCGAAGAATCGTGTTGAATCGCGAGCCCCTGTTCACGAGTGATAATTGTGTGCAGAACAACCCAGAGGAGAGTCATGAACGTTTAGCGTATCAAGTTCACAATTCGACAAAACGTAAAATACTATCTGTGCTTTTTCTTTGAAGTGTTAAAGTAGTCTATTCAACAGACGATGTAATATCAAACATGTACTTACCAACAATGCTTCGGCTATAGTAAAATATTACAAGTTAACGTGAGAAACCTAACTGGTGAAATAGTAGTGCGAGTGTGTTGGCAAAATATGGCGGGAACTGCATGGTTACGGTACGCGTACGGTACCTTCGTACATTACGTGCGCTAGCATATACATGTACAATGCAAATGCAGCACGCTCATCAATTGCAATACAACGTCAACCGGCCTGAGCCGGCTAGCCACGTGTGTTGTGAGAGATTTCGCGCCCTTTGCTAGCATGCCACATGCATAATCCGGCATCAACTAGTCTATTAATGATTTCCTTGGCTTTATAGATGGCGATCGAAATAATGTAGGTATTAATCTCGGGGATGTATTGCTTAAGCTTAGTATTGCTGGTGATAATCTAATTTATTATGATTGTACAGTCCCAGAAAAGTCACACATTTATACTTACCTGACTTACCTCGGGTGTATAAGTGGGGCCAGCCTTCATGAAAAGTAGAGTTATACATGCGAGTATGCGACGTTCCCCATGTCGTGATTATGTGATCTCCTAATATCAAGCTGCCTTATCATACCATAAAAGTCACCATGCTTGATGTCATTTCGTGATTTCGTCTCATCAATCACCATCATCAGCGTTTTTATGCCAAAACTATCATCATCATCATCATCATCATCATCAAAATAATCATCGTATACTCACTCATTAGTCATTACCAATTCATTACTTAAACATGTTTATTATAATTATAACAATCTTTTGCCATTATCAACATCACGTTTTTCAACAGCATCACCACATTATCATGTTAAGATCTAGATCATCATAAATTCATAATCATAAAAATGATAAAATAATAATATTCACAATTATCACAAGTTCACAAGCCATCGTCATTTTGAATATTAAACTACTTAACTACAATTTTAAATTTATATAATATAATTATATAATCGCATAAGTTATTTAGGCTACAATTAAAATCATCGGTATCGCACATGAAACTAAAAAATTATAGTTATTATCTTCATCACCGTCGTCGTCATGATCAACAAACACATGAACTGGACCAACAAATCAAACAACAAAATTATTAAAATGCAAATAAGAAAGGGGCCAACAAATTGATTAAAAGATTATGACTTTTAAAAAGATCTAGTTGTACACTGACAGATAAAAACAATATATAAACTTTATAAAAGATGATTTTTCTAAAAGCCCAAATGTCGGTTGAAACTGTAGGTTTTCAGATGCTTTGAATGAGCCTGGTATCTAAATCTGTGGTACTCTTGCTGCCTGAGATCGTCTGGCATATTCCTAAAAAAGGACAGAAAAAGAAAAACATGTTAGAATGTTTGGTTACATTAAAAATAAAAAATATATCAATTTCATACCACCAAACCAACTTTCGCGATCGCCCGACTCTCCGAGCTTGCCGCTGGCGAGTGGCGACACTACCGCCCTGCCGCCCGCTCGACCGCTATTGGCATTACTGCATGCCGGCGTCGGCAGCGATCATCGCCTGGGCGCATTTTTCTACACGCATGTGGGAATTGATCGAGTTGCTCACTGTTTTTTGGCTCATAAAATTACACTTTGAGTGCCAAAGAGATGCCACAATTCCCTCCAGAAGATGGTCTAGGTTTGGGCTTCCTCCCGGCCCTCCCCCCCAGTGCGTTTTATGTTCCTTTTTTGGACGTACGATCGCCAAAATTTCCGGCGGCAAAAATATCGGGATACCGGTTCCCGACCGGTAAAAGTTTATCGGGACCCGGTTCCGACAATTACCGACATGACTCAGCCTTAATAATAATCATGATTATAATTATAATGCATTTATAATGCCCATAGTACATGTCTCTATGTGCTGTAAGAAATTGAAATAAAACAAAGAAAAGAAATTTCAAGCATACTATACAGCTATACATAAATGTATTATCAAGTACAATTGAAATGTTTTATCAACTAAGAGCATGTACATGTACATAATGTAGAATAAAGGAATGGTTTCAAGTGATAACAAACAAATTGTGTTCTAATTCATTATTGTGACATCACTTAAATCCTCAAATTGGCAACACAATGTTATTTTTTTGTCACTGTAAAAGTCAAATTGGCAGCTAGGCAAAAACAAAATATTTTGTGTAATTTGGAAAAACTTGTAACATTAAAACATATTTTTGTTGTAAAAAAATGGCAAGTTAAAATCAGGAGTTGCCAATTTGGAGTTGCCAATTTGAGTGTGTATGTACTAAAATGCTGTTTATTCTTCATGGGTTAAAATAATTATAGTAAATTTTAATTTTAAGTTGAGCGAGGTCAGTTTTAAGTTGAATTTTGTTTGAAATGTATGTACATTACACTTACATACATGTATGTACAATATACATTATTATGTGTTAATTATATGCGAAAATGATCACTTCACGGAAATGCAAATTTTTCCGAAATGTGCAACATTTGGGCTTGTGAAAAAAAAGAAGATGTTTTTAGCTATATTGGCCATCATATGCAACACTTTTCCCATCCACCCCATTACGAAAATCAATTTTTAAAGACATATTGACCCTTGGGCCCACTGTCTATATGTTAGATTTAGCTCTTTGAAATCGCAAACTAAACTTAGTGACATTCAGAGGCAACCGATTCAACATTCTGTTCTACGATGCCGGGGCAACGTACTTACATGATTACATCACTATGACTTGTACAATATCCACCATACCAGACCCCAACAATCTAATCAAAGCTGTGAATTTTGATATCCAACACAAGGTTTACCTCTCACAACTCTGGGCTCTGGGGCTTATTGACAAACTCATCACAGGACCATTCTGGCGTCTTGTAGAAAAGACAGAGTCTATCCTGGAACTGAATGACCCACTGAACGAGATGCTGCAAAATAAGAAGAAGTGGGCAGAAGATGCAACACCACTGTTTGCGGGGGGGGAAGTTCCATTTCAAGGTGCCATCGTCCATGATGATGACATTTACGAAGAACTTGTTTAGGAAACTGATGACGCTGATTCCAACACCTACACGCAAGCAGCCCTGGAGATGGTCTGATTTCTAATCTTGGAGAGGCAGGTCAAAGATCAACTTTAAGGGGGCAAGTTTTTTGCACCGTCTGAACAATTTATTGAAGACATCATCAACAAATGTCCCAACAACTAACACAGTATCAGAGCGGGATTTTGCCACCTTGGACCTTGCCACATTCTAACACGCATCAAGCCAGCAGCAAAAAGCCACTCCTAGGAAACCTAGTCAGTGGTTGGAAACATTGGACAATAAAGAAAAGGAACACCTCATAAACATGGCAGGACATAAATACCCAGAAATTCGTCGTCAATACATCCAACGTAAAGACAAGCTGAAAGTTCAGCATATGAAATCCTTGAGAGAGCAAAGCAGAGCCGACATGAGCACAAAGAAGAAAAGGGAAGACTAGATTAAAGTAGCTGCAACAGAGGGGATAATCCCGTAATATGGAGGGGTGTGGACACATGAGGAAGTTGACAGAAAGGTCATGGGACTTGCACAAGAAGAGAGGAAAGGAGCACTTATTGCGCAAGTTCAATATCAAAAGAATGTATTGAACGCCAAAGGAAGTCCAGGACTTTTCTACAAATCTAGCCAAGGGGTCAGATATGCTTTTAGTTTTATTTACTAAAATACATATAAATTGTCATTGATCTTGCAAAAGTTCTTCGTACTCTTGTTTTATTTCAGTCATGAGCGATTGTGTGTGTGCCCATGACCATCGAGGTGTAAGGGCGTGTGAGAGAGGCCTCTCCAGCGCCGTGTATAGTTAATGTATAGATAATGGCTTCCAAACAACATAAATCGGCCGACCCAAAAGGGCTAGAACTGTCACGCCGCCCAGCCCCGATAACCTACTTCCAGCGCTCAGGGCAATGCTGGACCGCCAGACGGAGAGATTAGAAGAAAGATTAGATACGGTAGCGGCAAGTTTTAAAGAGAAAATAATTGAAATCGAAACTGCATTACAATTCCAAAGTCAAGAAACTGTAAAATTGAGCGGAGAAATAAAGAAGGTGGAACTACACGTAGTTTAAAAAGAGGCTCAACTTCAGGATGAGGTGGATCGTTTGGCTACATCAGTGGCTTGTACCATACTTACCCATGGCGCAAGGATCCAGAATTACTCCCAGATAACAAGTACCAAGCTGAGAGGATTTTGTATGCAACAGAGAAGAAATTGGCAAAAACTCCACAACATGCAGAGGCATATGACAAGCAAATTAAAGACATGGTGGAAATGACAGCTTTGACTGTTAACCCTAATCCCACTGGGGGGGGGGGGCCATTTTGGCCCCCCCCTGTCGTTTTTTTCGACGTGCATCTAGACCGTTTGGAATTTCACGTTCAAACTTCATGACTATTTTCTCTCAAGTCTCCCGCATGTTTTGATATATAATTCACCCCGGTCGGACATGTAGAACCGATTTTAGAGGTCGATAATTGCTCGACCGTCACAAAAAAATGTAATTTTTGTACAGGTTTCTATGTAATTCCTATATCCGATGCCATGTAAACTCCAAATCTGTTATAATTGTTACTTTGAATTATAATTTGGATTATTTCTTTGTTATCAGTTGAATTCATACACTTCAAAGATAAATTCTTCTTAAAAAAAACAAAACAAAAACAACAAAAAAACAATAAAATACATAAGAATGAAAACAATGTGGGTAAATCCGGAAATACTAATTTGCATATTTATGCAAATTAGTGATATATTTTATCACCATAAAAAACATGGATATGATGAGTAACATCATTTGAAAGTATTTTTACAGAAAACCTGAAGAAATCCTGTAATTTCTCTTGATTTTAGATGAAAATCCCAATTTTCCCCCAAATTCGTCAAAAATTTGCATATTCAAAATTTTAAATTATTAAAAAAAAAAAAAAATCATCCAAATTTTTTTTTTCTTTCTAATTCTTATTCTACTTGACTTGTTGTACGTATGTGCCAATTTTCAAGTCGATTGGTCCATTCGTTGCCGAGATTGGAGGGGGGGGCCAAAACGGCCCCCCCCCAGTGGACTCAAGTGACCAAAATAACCCAGTGGGATTAGGGTTAAGGGAGGAGGATGCGGGGAGAAGGCAATATCTCGCTTGCAAGCAAGGGGTCTTTCTGTGTCTTACCCAACTGCACTGAGACACTAGATAGCCTTTGGAAGCAATTACAACGGCAAAGTACATCAGTGGAGAAAAAAAAAGAACTAGTCAATGATCCGGTTGCTCTGAATGCCCACAATGAATCTAGACATCCCGGATACGTGCTAAATGGGGACAATGTTGATCTGCGTATAACCCCAAGGCAAATGTCCAGGAGTGAAGGCTCCAAAGATCTGCACTATTTTCATCTCATCGCTGTGAAAAATAGAATAGCAGACTATTCTCTTTCACCTGAGGCTCCTGCCAAAGATGTTCAGGCTGAACCTCTTTCCACATTCCTACCATCTGTGGAAGATAACAAGGACCTGCGAGAAGACTGGATTCATCTAGTGACTCACATCATAGGCAAGCACATTTCCTCCCTCGGATGGATGTCATCTGTTATGCCCCAATCCATCAACCACCCCTATAGTCTATCAGGTTATGTAAAGCAGCAATTTTTTTTTGCTATAATCTTGGAAACACTTTTTAATTTGGTCTAAATACATTACTGATGATAAAAAGTGATGTTTCCATTTTTTATTTTTGGTCCCAGGGTGCATTTTGGCGATTTTAAAGATAATGAGCTAATTTGCATTTTTTTGAAATAAGGTCAGGGGTCATTTTCTATCTAGGAATAGTACAATATTTATAAAAACTAGTATTCTATGGTATTTTGGGGCAAGGATTCCATTTCCGGTGCTCGTTTGTAAGTGCTGTATGGGAAACACTCTGAAATCCAAGATGGCTGCCCCTAATTTGCATATTTATGAATATTATTGATTTTCAGTGGCTACAGCCCCTAATAAGCAATAATTCCGGATTATTATTTGTCAGTTATGTTCTAAGTATGTATTTAAGATAATGCTGTTATCCGATCCGGATCCGATCCGAGATCCCGGCGGTAATGGCTTCCGAGCCGATTCCGAGACGGATCCGAGAAATATTTTTTCTCGGTAGAAAATATCGGAAGATTTTGCCGACCCATTTTCTCCAGTGATAATTGAACATGTGTATGTTTGACAGTCCATTAAGTAGTGTAATTTAAATAAGAAATGGGGAAATCAATATTGTTTACTTTATGAGTGGTTATTTTGGAGAAATTCATGGTTCGTCAGTTCGTTTTGCAGTCGAAAATTGAACAGGATGCGCGAAATTGCTAGTCATTTGAACGATGTTGTGGACGGATGTGCAATCAAAGTTACGCCGATACTCGAGGGGAGACGTCTGTTGGATGTCTGTATGATAGAGCTAATAAGCCAGTGCATTCAAAATGTGGCTCTGAATACGTTTTATTGTCATTTGCACATTTAAAAATGTTCTGATATTCTACTTACATGATTTCTTGGCGTTTGATAGCTGGGCGGAAACAAAAATATGCCCCTAAACAATGAAAACAATTGCGCAAAATATCGATAAAAAATTACTACACCGCTCCCGTTTGCTTGTATAATTGCGTGTGCAGATATAGATCCGCCGCCGGGAATTCCCCAATTTTCGGCGGATGGATCTCGCGTAAGAAAAAACGTTCACCATAACACACGCAAAGTAATACGACCAAATTAACGCCTAATAACTTGTTGCATGTGCATGCATGTGCAAGCTATAGCTAGCTAACTCATTGGAGTTCTCTCGAGGCCTAGCCGTCCGTAATCCGATTTTTTTCTTTGGAAATATATCGATAATTCAGCAGTTTTGTCTTTGATTTGGGGGGTTATTTTGTATTCTGTTCGGCTTTCAGATGCCATGTTATCATGTAAGTAGATTACCAGAATTGTGTGGTTCCCTAAAAGGGTAATTTATAGCCGATTTTTGAGGGCAGTGGCCCGGCAGTGGCTCACAAGCGCGGTTTTCCACGCGATTGGCGGGTTGAGTTTCTGTGAAACGTGTGGTGCGATGCCGAACAAACCATCGAAAAAATACTTTTCTTGCGAAACTCTGAATAATCTGAATATTATTTTTCCGTAAAAATTGATATGTACATGCCTCGAAACGTCATTATTATTAATATTTTTGCCATATAAAACAAGAAAGATGAGTCTACAACGCTGCATTTTTTCAGAGCAAATTGCAATATTTTTTTTCTCCGAGATCCGATCCGATCCGAGATCTCGTTAGCGATATAGAATTCTAACGATCCGAGAACGGGCCGGGATTTTTTGTTTACCTAACAGCGTTAATTTAAGATATCAAAGATCAGTTGCCATCGTGGCAACCTCTAGTAATGCATATTATTTGCATAATTATGTATTTTACCTAATTTGCATATTCCCCCAAATCGAGTATATTGGGAACCCGGCAAGTAAAAAAGACAAGTAATACCACTTTTCCAAGGTTTTAGGGGGCAACAAATCCATTTATGATACTTATTTACCTGTATCACATCGGCAACCAACATAAATCCAAGATGGCCGCCTTTGTCATTTTAAAGTAAATATTGCTATTTGCTACTTTAATGGCATTTAATTTATCAAAATATGATTTGTTTACTGAAAGCAAACAACTACATTGTGATTCAAGTATTCTAGTTGCTCATTCCAATAATTAAAAGTCAAAACATTATAATATCAATCTAATATAACCGAAATAATATAGACGTGTATCATAACATGCGTAATTTAGGGAGCAGCCATCTTGGATTTGAGATGGATGCCATGGTGATACAGGTAAATAAGTATCAAAAATGGATCTGCTGCCCCCCAAAACCTTGGAAAATTGGTATTACTTATCTTTTTTACTTGTCGGGATCCCAATATACTCTATTTGGGGGAATATGCAAATTAGGTAAAATACATAATTATGCAAATAATATGCATTGCTAGAGGTTGCCACGATGGCAACTCATCTTTGATATCTTAAATACATACTTAGAACATAACTGACATATAATAATCCAGAATTATTGCTTTTTAGGGGCTGTAGCCACTGAAAATCAATAATATTCATAAATATGCAAATTAGGGGAAGCCATCTTGGATTTCAGAGCGTTTCCCATACAGCATTTACAAACGAGCACCGGAAATGGAATCCTTGCCCCAAAATACCATAGAATACCAGTTTTTATCAATATTGCACTATTCCTAGATACAAAATGACCCCTGACCTTATTTCACAAATATGCAAATTAGCTAATTATCTTTAAAATCGCCAAAATGCACCCTGGGACCAAAAATAAAAAATGGAAACATCACTTTTTCTCATCAGTAATGTATGTAGACCAAATTTAAAACTGTTTCCAAGATTATAGCAAAAAATTTCACAACATTTATTTGTACTCCATTAGGGGATATACTACTACATGACCGAGACAAAGAAGAAGACAGAAGTGGTGGCCACGATGGGAACTTGTGAAGGAAGGCACGGTTTCTAAAATGACACTGAGACAAAAGGAAGGGAACCTTCGTGAGCTGCTTGCTGAGCTACATCAGGAACTGAAGACATTCCCAGAACACCTTTTCCAATGGATGTGGCAGCATGGCATGTACACTACCAGATATCCCTCTCTCCTACCCGACATCCATCATTTTTTGAAAAAGCCGTTTCAGCTAGGTACACTTTGCCTTTTTAATATAATACAAAAGTATTTGTCTTTCTGTTTAAAACATTATCTCTTAACTCTTATTAATGTTTTTGAATACCACAGATACAGATGTTTATCTGTATAGTAATACTGTGTATACATCTAACTTTATGATCTTATTTCGTTTAATTTTGTATAACCAGATGAGGGGAGAATCGAAAAGGAAGGTAGATATGGGGGCAGCGTTGCGCCAGGTACAGTACGGCGAACTCTCCGTCAGAGCATCCGCAAAAATGTATGGGATCCCATATACTAGCCTCCAGAGGAGGGTCTCGAGGGAGGTGTGTCCCAATGCGACGCAGGGGCCACAGCCAGTCTTCACATCTGCTGAAGAAGGTGCTATTTACAGACTAGGCGCAGCAGATGGCCAGGATCGGCTTCGGGCAGAAGAAGCCCTATATTCTTAACGTAATAAAAAATATCATTTATTTCATACACAATACATTAATTAAATAAATGGTCAATCAATTCCACACAATCACAAGCACCAGGATCAAGATATCCTGGTATAATATATATGGTCATTTTTTGTTCTTTATGATTTTGTCTAATTTTATACTGTGGTCTTCATGCAGCTGTATAATATTAATAATCAGTTAATCGTATTTCATCGCAATTTGTTGTACATTTATATATCTTTGTTACGTTTACTAATGACAAAACAAATCAAAGCACTTTTGATCCAACGTTCTTGGTCCTTTGTTTCCTTTCAGACTGACTAATTGGTTTCTCATTCGTTCATATTTTTCAGGTTGCAAAGAAGTTTGCTGAAAAAGATGGGCGTCCGAACCCTTTCACCGACAATCGCCCAAGCAATTCCTGGTGGGCCGGATTTAAACGTAGAAACCCATCTCTAGTATCCAGGAAAACAGAGGCCATGGGGAAAGAGCGGTGTGTCGTTTCCCCCCTGCGAATCGGGACATGGTTCCAGCAATTCGACGAGTACCTCGATGAGGTGAATGCTCGAAGCGTGATGCTGGAACCATGTCGCATATTCAACTGCGACGAAAGAGGATTAGCTGTAGGAGGGAGGTACAATGACCGCGTACTAGCCGAGAAAGGGTCAAAGCATGTGCCCATGTTCAAGAACTCTGAAAAGGCGCAGGTAACTGTGCTGGTCTGCACATCGGCTGAAGGAACATATTTGCCACCTATGATAGTGCTGCCAGGAAAGCAAGAGAATAACAGCCCTGCATACGATGGAGCTCCAAAAGGAACATACTTTGTGAGAACCACCAACGGATGGATCGACACACGCTCGTTTTATGGATTCATCGTCAATCTATTCAATCCATTCTTGGTCCAATAGACTGCTTCTGTAATGTATGCAAATAATATGCATATTATGAATAAGCAGACTGTGATGGGGGGAGACTTGGCAGATGTGCGAAGCGGTCAGGCACAGGTTGTGGGATTAATCTCCTTCCTTAGTGCCAAGTTTGATGAGCTGACAAGAAGGGTGGAGGATCTTCACATGGCTAACGTCTCCCTGAGGAAAGACAATGCCGAGCTGAAGGGCAGAGTTTCAGCACTTGAGTCGCAGGTGAAAAACTTAGAAGCCTATGGGCGCCGGCAAAACATTGCGATTGCTGGCATCCCTGAAACCCAGCAGGAGGATGTTGGGGCAGTAGCCCTAAAAATCTTGCAGCAGGTGGAGAGGGGCGTTGACATCGACGACATTGATGTAGTCCATCGACTGGGCCAGCCAGACCACATCCGGCAGGTCCATCAGCGGCAACCGAGGACCCAGCCTCGCCCAATCATCGTCCGCTTTGCCACTCGCAGGGTGAGGGACAAGGTGTTCGCCCAAAGCAAACTGCTCAAAGAAATAAACGTTGGCAATCTGGGTCTTGGCCTGAGGGGAGATGGCAACATCTTCCTCAACGAGCCCGCTACGAAGAACCTCTTGTACCTAGCCAATAGGGCAAGGAAGGAAAAGGGGTACAAGTTCCTGTGGACTTCGAACGGCAAGATCCTGGTGAAGCAGTCTGCGGAGACACTAGCCATCGTCATCACTTCTGAGGCTGATCTTGAAAAGATTAATTAAAACTTTCAAACAACGAAATGCAGACTAAAACTTTATTATTATGCTTGCATTGCCAATAACCCTATTTCATCATCGATTGCATTAAGAGGCCAAGAAGTGTCTTTGAAGGGACAGTCAAGGATCAACGAGAGAAGAGAAGTCGCAAGGGATAAATAAGGTCTCTGCATTCAGAACCAAGGGCTACAAAAGGGATGATAGAAGAGCATCTGCAGAGATGAAGGACGCAAAACTAGGTGGTGAAGCTTCTGCATCAAATCAATCAGGGGGAAAGGACAAAATAACAAGAGGACCCCAAAGCCCTGCAGTTTGTACTCAGACATGAATCACCAGTTGGAAAAAATGTCCTCAGTTCAGGGCCAAGACGTTAGAAGAACGCAAGGAGTTCATTCAAGAATCTCGCCTTTGCTTCGGATGATTGCAGAAGGGCCATTACTCGATGGATTGCAAAAGGAGACACAAATGTGATGTCTGTAGTAAACGCCATCCAATCCTCCTTCATGAATATCGCTCTGACAAAGTTGCAGGAACACAAAGCGAAATTTCCAGTCAAGACATGGTTACATCTAACAAGGTACACTCTGGCAATCAGGCCAGCACTTCGATGATCGTACCCGTGTGGGTGTCTTCTGAGCAAGCATCCTCTACAGAGATATTGACGTATGCTCTCCTCGACACACAGAGTGATTCCTCATTCATACTCGAAGATGTGGCACGAGCCTTAAGTGTAAGACGGCAACCAGTTCGCCAAATGATAACAAAAATAGGAACATAGACTCTAAACTTTATGTAAACCTATGCTTCTTTTGTTTCTATTTTGCTAATCATTCATGTTCACGCGCTTGCAATCTGTGCTTTTCTTTCGGTTACTTAGTTATGTTTGTTACATTATTAAAACCTTTTAGTCCTAGAATCGTTAGCCTTTGTGACTCCCAAAGACTTGGGGTCATATAGAACTATGATTTATAATGTAATTCGGTGTTTAAAAAAAAAACTTTGCGGCCTCTGTTGTCATTGGTTGAAAACTAACAAATACCACAAGACTTAACTAAACAGTTGGACTTATTGAGTAGTTAAGACCCTTTAATGAAACAAGCCCCTTGCTTCTATGGCCCAAGAATAATCTCAGGTAAAAGAGGACACCCAAAAGTAGAAATTAACTCATTACTATCCAAAAGAGTGGCTACACTGCCAAGAGAATAGCTTCACATTTCCACTGTTCCACTTCATTGGTCTACAAGAGACTGCATGCTGAAGGGTTGAAAGTGAGGGACAAATACCCGACAATGAATGACAAAGAATTGAAATCCGTCATCGCCGATCTTCATGAAGAGTTTCCAAACAGTGGTTCAGAGATGTTGTCTGGTCTTCTTCACTCCAAGGTCACATTGTGCAAAGGATGAGAGTACGGAAGTTGTTATCTGAAGTTGATCACGATAAGCCTTCAGCAGCTGAACGATGGGGAAATGCAGTTTCAAGAAGAGTATACAAGGTTGCTGCACAAAAAAACCTA
Source organism: Echinarachnius parma (assembly GCA_037951105.1). NCBI lineage: Eukaryota > Metazoa > Echinodermata > Echinoidea > Clypeasteroida > Echinarachniidae > Echinarachnius > Echinarachnius parma. The sequence goes on along the minus strand of JBAMJV010008000.1, from coordinate 28,781 downwards.
TGGCAAATGGATGGACACATGAAACTCATCAGGTGGAGGCTTGTAACTAATGGTAGCATCGATGGATTCTCGAGATTGGTCACTTTTCTAAAGTGTTCAACAAAGGACAATGCTAAAACTTGTGTTAGAACTTTTTCTCAAAGCAACACTGATGTATTCAATGCCTTCTCGCGTAAGATCTGATCATGGTCAGGTAAATGTCCTTGTAGCTTTGTTCATGAACTTGACATTTGGAACCCAAAGAGCAAGTCATATCACAGGAGAATCTGTAAACGATGTCAGAATAGAGAGATTATGGCAAGATGTTTACCAGGATGTCATTGCATTTCACTACAATGAGTTCTATGCACTGGAGGATGAGGGTTTGTTGGATCCTAGCAATGATGTGCACAAGTTCGGTTTGCATGCCGTCTATCTAGGGCCCATAAATGATCCTCTTGCGAAACATTTGAGCAATGCCACATGGCAGGCACAGCAGTTTCACTTCATAAAAGACAATGTCCCCAAGAAGTGGGTCGTCATGTGCTTGGACTTTGCAGAAAATTATAATTGTCATCATCAAGACGAGGCCCAATCATCGCATTGGTCTTACAATCAGGCCACTATCCACCCTATTGTGGCGTATTACCAGTGCCCTAAAGCCGATTGTGATGACACTTCTGTCTGCAGGGAATCAATCATCCTACTTTCAAATGACAGAAAACATGACCAGCATGCCGTTCACCATTTCACACACCTTGCCAACACATACCTTCAATCATGTGGTATGGAAATACAACATGAAATTCACTTTTCAGATGGGGCTGGATCTCAGACAATACAAAAGTAAACTCAATTTCGTTGACATGACGTTTGCACCTGAAGACTTCAACCTCTCTATGGAGAAACACTTCTTTGGCAGTCGTCATGGCAAAGGACCTTGTGATGGAGAGATAGGGGTGCTGAAGCGGACAGCAGCTGATGCTATTAAGTCCAGACAGTGCATAATCGACAGTGCAGAGGACTTATACTGTGAATTAAAGACAAGACTAACCCTTCCTAAGGACAACACAGGAGCTGAGCCCGAACATACACACAACAGGCGGACATGTATGTATGTGGAGGGCAAGGACATTCAACGGGATAGAAGGGGAGAAGATCTGAAGCTCATCAAAGACACACGCAGCAAACATTGCTTTGTGGGCAAGAAGCTATTCATTGTTGCTTCTGCGTGGCTTGCCAGTCTGCACCAGGGAATCAGAGTTCCGAGACCTGCCCAAAAGTGGACGTCACAGGGAAGTGGGAGTTGTCGTCACTATCGGGTCATGGTTCCAACACTGAATTGTGTACAAGGTAAATTATCCTTTTGTAGGTTTCCTTATCTGGAAAATATAAAAGGAAATGGAGAAAGTGAAGTGGCTAGAATACAAGGAGGAAAACAAGATGTTTTGCCAAATATGCTGAGACTTTCCAGCCATCGCTGACCAGACTGCATCACTCTTTATTGGAAGCAAGAACTTTCGAAAACAATCTCTCCAGTCACACGACTCATCACGCCACCATCCTGAGTGTGTAGCGGCAACACGACAGACAGCATGATTCTGCCACCCCCGCGACAATTCCCCAGCATGCCCAGAGACTGGATAACAATATACACCAGCCGCTTTTGAAGGTGTTGAACACTGCATACTTTGTCGCAAAGTACAAGCTCCCTTTCACCACATACCCAGGATTACTGAATATCCAGCACAAGAATGGTCTGGATCTAGGTGCTACCTACCACAATGACAAAGCTTGCAGCATGTAAGTAAACAATTAAAACAAATAAACTTTATGTTTAAAGGGAACCCAAATCCTGTACAACTAAAGAGTTGCAACAGCAGTGACTTCTCTAAAGCGTTTGATCGCATTAACCACTCAATTGTCATCATGAAACTCGCAGAAATGGGAGTCAACATATAAGAACACATCGCATCAATTGCCGATTTTCTTCATGACAGCCAACACCTCGCTGATGTAAATGTATCGGCTATGAGAAAGGAATTTACAGAGATCCAACAAAAACTTTCTGATTTGCAAGCAGCTCATACAGACTCGGTCGCTAGATTGACAACAATTGAAAACGATACTTTGTCACGTATGAAAAAACGAAATGAAGAATCTAGCCGTGAACTAAAAGACATGATTACCGCGCTTGTACTTCACGATAGAAAGGTGAACCTGCTGTTTTACGGAATAGAGAAGAAAATAGAGAAGAAAAAAGATGAGAAAATCCTACAAACTATCAAAAAAACGATTGAAGAAGTGGGATTCACAAAAAGGGAAGCAGAGGAAATGCCAATTTCAAACGCGCATAGGCTACCGAGATGCGCCACGCCGGGAGATAGTCGACCAAAAGGCCCAGACCCTATAATTAATTGTGCGCCATGCAATCGCGACCTGCTGTCTATTACATGTCTATTGTCCTGCTGATAAAGAGGAGAGAGGAGGAGGAGGACTCGGATGATGAAAACAGGGATGTACAACAGACACCGGACACAGAATAACCCGGGCCCACATCCGAAGCCGAGGTCGAGGATAGCACCAGACAGCTGCCGCAGCCGCAGATGGGCAACCTAGGCCTATTGCCGGGACATCGTCATGTCCTTGTGGCTTTGGAACCCAAAGAGCAAGTCATATCACAGGAGAATCTGTACAGAATGTGGGAATAGAGAGATTATGGCGAGATGTGTACAAGGATGTAATTGCATACTACTACAACAAGTTCTATGCAATGGAGGATGAGGGTGTGTTGGATCTTAGTGATGATGTGCACAAGTTCAGTTTACATGCTGTATATCTAGAGGCCATCAATGAGCGGCTACCTACATTTCAGCATGCATGGAATCCTCATTGAATGCGCACGGAAAGAAACCGCAGCCCTGAGCAGATTTGGCAATCCTGTATCACAGAAGCACCATCAATCGAGGCCGCGATATTGGACCCCATCACCCTTTATGTTGCATGGCAACATTTCACTGAGAAGTGGAGGCGGCAAGCAAAGTCATTTGGAGCAAGAAACAATGAGTAGGTTTAAATTTTTCAATTTTCCTTTCATGTTCATCAAGATCAGCCTTCAGCAGCTGAACAATGGGGAAATGCAGTTTCAAGGAGAGTACATACAAGGTTGCTGCACCAAATAGCCTAGATGGCAAATGGACGGACACATGAAACTCATCAGGTGGGGGCTTGTAACTAATGGTTGCATCGATGGATTCTCGAGATTATTAAGTGTTAAACAAAGAACAATGCTAAAACTTGTGTTAGAACTTTTTCTTAAAGCAACACTGATGTATTCAATGCCTTCTCGCGTAAGATCTGATCAAGGTCATGTAAATGTCCTTGTGGCTTTGTTCATGAACTTGACATTTGGAACCCAAAGAGCAAGTCATATCACAGGAGAATCTGTACACAATGCGAGAAAAGAGAGATTATGGCGAGATGTGTACAAGGATGTAATTGCATACTACTACAACAAGTTCTATGCAATGGAGGATGAGGGTGTGTTGGATCTTAGTGATGATGTTCACAAGTTCAGTTTGCATGCCGTCTATCTAGAGCCCATCAATGAGCGGCAACCTACACTTCAGCATGCATGGAATCATCATGGAGTGCGCACTGAAAGAAACCGCAGCCCTGAGCAGATTTGGCGTGATGGCATGGTGGAAAGCAGCTTAGACTACACCGCTGTCAGCAAAGTGTTTGAGACAGAAACCTCATGGGAGAATGTTGTGGAAGACAACCCCCAGGAGGTATTATATCTTAGTTATGATTTGTAGTTTGATAAACAATGATACTCTTAGATTCTTGCTCAATGCATTTCTGAATCATGTTATCTTTCTATTGTGAGCTCAGTTATATCTTCCTAGAACACTAAATCAGATCAAATAAGAGTGAAACATGAGAACGCTACTAACCAAGAACAGAGAAGGATTTTCAAGGGTACAATATTTGGAAAAAATAAACAAGAAGTACGAATCAGCCTGAGCCATTCACCAAACTACAGGATTCGGACGTCACCTGCTCAGGGTGACATGTGAACTCTTTACTTTTACAACCAGGCTCCATTCTTATTATTTTTTCCTTCTGCAAATTCGTTCCTTATGTAAGACAAAGCAGTGTCACCCCGCGACCGAGTTCCCACCTGACTGGGACATCTGGCACACGCAGACCCACTGGAGCAAGAGCGGCAGCATGCTGCGCTACATTGACAACGTCATCGCTCCGTACGTGGACCAGACGAGGGAGCGACTGGGACTACCAGCTGACCAGAAGCCCCTGCTGATCTTCAACGTCTTCAGGACCCATCGCACTGAGGAGATGCTCGAGACGCTGAGGGAGAAAGGATTTCTCTACGTGTTTGTACCAGGAGCGTGCACAGACATCTTACAACCGCTACCAGAAGGAAATGCAGGCACAGTTCGCCAGCTGGTATGCTGCCTGCGTTGCGGATGGCATCGAGGAAGGAAAGACGGTCGAGGACGTGGTGAGGTCAATCGATCTGCGGACGTCTGTCATCAAGCCAGTGCACGCAACATGGATGATGCGGGTGCACGACATCCTACAGCACAAGCTGGACCTCATCAGGCTTCCAGGGGACGGGCATCCTCAAGGCTGTGGCCGACACCAGACTTGGACCAGACTTGGAGGAATAAGGCATCACTTGCCTAGCTTACGACAGGTGAACAGGTGAACAGGTGTTTTATTTGAGCTCCTGCATTTTGGGAACTATTATTGTTTATACTGCAAGTTTTTCAAGGACACTGGAACCGCCGTATAGGACTTTTTACGACGAACACGGACACATAATTTTCATCATCGGAAGTTTAATGTAAGTTAAATATTTATCCGTAAAACTTCACCATTTTCAAAAAAAAATTTATCTTAAAATAGTTATCACGTGCATCACCTGCTTTACCCCAGTTTTGACTTGTTGTTATTTGTTATTAATACGCGCATCACCTGTTGCCGTTACCATAGTACTGAAACGCGGGGAACTTATTTGCAACATAAACGGCGCACAGACACTTTGCATTGTGACGTCATGGCATCAAACGCTTTCCAAGCCTTAGATGACGAGGTCAGCATGAAAAAGGAGGACCCTGGACAGGCGATTAAAGAGGCGGTGACGTACGCGGTAGTTACTGCAACTGGTGTGGAGAAGGAGGCTGGAAAGGGAAGGAAATGGAAGGAGAGTGGAACGTTCAGTCATGCCAGTGGGAGCTTCCAGAGGGGGTGGGGCGGTGGTGCTGCTTGGATGATGGGCTTATCACCAATATAGTCACCAAAGTCTTGGATATTCATGTGTGTGTTGTTTTGTTCCTCCTTGTCTGTACATTTGTAGCAAGTCCAATGCATGCTATTCCTCCTCATGCTGATGAAAGTGACAGATTTCCTCATGTTATTGATATCGATGTGTCAGATTTTTCTGTTCAATCTTATTAAGAATTTAAATGGACACCTATCTGACAGGAATGTTGAAACTGTGCTGACACGAATACTCTCTCACCACAATATCTCTATTGAAAAGGTAAATCTGGAATATCTCAAGCCTTTGAAATCAAAATTGGCTAGACTTTGGATATCATATTCAAATCAGAAAGGTTCAGGAGGTAGACAAAACCTGATATCAAAGTTGGAAAAAACAGTTACACACTAAACATCCAGCATAAAACTGGCAGTCCAGGAAAGCGGAAACTAGAAGGAGAAGTAGAAATAGCTAATGCTAAAGTTAGGAAACTTGAAGAGGGTTACAATGATATCCTGTCTGAATTGGATGTGTGTAGGAATCAATTGTTTGAATCACAAAGAATAGTTGATAAGTTGTCTAATCCAAACAAAAACAGAAAAGGACGAGGAAGAGCAAAGAACAAACAAGATTATAGTGGGAGTCAGAAGAGGCGTCATAAGTACCAAAAAGTAGATGCCATAAAGGAATGTCTTGCAAGTGAGAGCTCCCAAAGTTTTCTGAGTGTAGAATTCAAAAATGAGGATGGTCACACTGTGAAAGTAGCATTAAATCAAGCAGCGTGCTCTTCTAAACAATGTAGACAGAACATAAAAGAGGCAGACACTGATGAAATGATTTTTGTTACGGATTCGTAAAATGTATCAGACAACGCATACCATGAGCTCGCTCAGTCTTGTTCAGCTTTCCACGATTGTGTAAAATAGTGAAACGTCGACAAGAATTAAATTCCATCTTTGATGTAAAAACAATCAATGGCACTCATGAAGGAGTTTTTAAATTCCTGAAAGACAATCTTGTGCAAACTCTGAGCGATCCAGACAACCTTTCACTTTTTGTTTGTGATGATGTAATCAAAATTAAATTAAGTGGTGATGGTACTACAGCTGGTTCAAAACAACATCTCCTGAATTTCAGCTATACAGTAATTGGAGACAAAAACTGTACCTCTGAACGTGGAAACTACCTGTAAGGTAGCATGGTAAGGTGATCCCCTTTGATCATGTAGCAGAGCTGTCAATCTTGATCAACCAAAAAACAGATTAAAATGGCCCCCAAAACAGAATTTTCAGAGAAAAAACAGAATTCGATGAATTGTAAAAAAAAAAAAAAAAATGTACCTTAGAAAAGCACAGAAATCGCACATCACGAGTGGGGCAACCTTCATAACTTATTTTATACTAAAGTTTGTGCACAAAATAGGACGATCAATTTGAAGATTTGTATATTTGAAACTGGGTCGGTACCGGTGCTCATAACGTGCATATTACAGTGATCAGTGCATCTATTCCTAATCTTCAAATTTGCTATACTTTTTATGACTCATTGATTCCTTTGTAACTGAAATAAAGAAATAGCATTTAAATTAGTGCCGAGTTATTCTGTATTTTACAAAGCGTTTAAACGTTTTTTTCTTGAAACCTTTTAAAAAGTTCAAACGAAAAGAAGAAAAAAACTAATTAAACTTTAAATATTGTACTGCCCTAATTACATTGAAAGTAACAATCACAACACAAATGGAATGGTTGGCAGTTATAATTTAGTGGGAGAGTCTCAACAATACTATAGAAAAAAGGGAAAAACCCTTACATACATAACACCTGTACCAGATTGTTACAAGTTGTTACAATTTGATCCAAATTTGTAGAACTTGATACAAAGTGACAATTCAAACAGATCAACATAATATGTCCTTGCATAGTGCTCATCTGATAGCATTGTCTTTTCACTTATTTTGCTCTTCAGCAAGACAAATTCTTTCATTATACCACAGAAAGCACACTTCATCAGCCTGGATATTGAAAGCTGCTTTTTGTAACCATAACTCGCACGTACAAATATGAAACCAAAAAACAAACTAGATGGATCTTCGACTGCGCGCAGTCGAAAATGATGCCTCCGCCATTACGCAATTTATTCATATCAAGCCCAAATCAACATGTACACAGAATTAATTCTGTCAACTAAATTTTGATGGTAATCTGTCTTTTAGATCTTGACGTATCACAATTATGAGCTATAAGTGACCTTGACCTTTGCCCTCATGACCCCAAAATCTAATGACTACAATTGTTCCCTAAGATACATTCAGGTATCAAGTTGGATTGAAATCTGATATTCAGTTCTTGAGATTTCCAATCTCAAGCTACTTTTACATATAATGAGCCCTGTGACCTTTGACCTCATGACCCCAAAAATCTAATCAGTTCATTGGCTCTCCAAGGAACATACATGTACCAAGTTTGGTCAGAATCTGTCAATCCCTTCTTGAGATAACGCGGTCACAAGCTATTTTTGCATATATATATATATGAGCTCTGTGACCTTTGACCTTTGACCTCATGACCCCAAAATCTAATCAGATCATTGGCCCCCCAAGATACATACATGTACCATGTTTGGTCAGAATCCGTCAATCCGTTCTTGAGATAACGCGATCACGAGCTATTTTTGCATATATAATGAGCTCTGTGACCTTTGACCTTTGACCTCATGACCCCAAAATCTAATCAGATCATCGGCCCCCCAAGATACATACATTTACCAAGTTTGGTCAGAATCTGTCAATCCCTTCTTGAGATAACGCGATCACGAGCTATTTTTGCATATATAATGAGCTCTGTGACCTTTGACCTTTGACCTCATGACCCCAAAATCTAATCAGATCATCGGCCCCCCAAGATACATACATGTACCAAGTTTGGTCAGAATCTGTCAATCCCTTCTTGAGATAACGCGATCACACAAGCTATTTTTGCATATATATATATGAGCTCTGTGACCTTTGACCTTTGACCTCATGACCCCAAAATCTAATCAGATCATTGGCCCCCCAAGATACATACATGTACCATGTTTGGTCAGAATCCGTCAATCCATTCTTGAGATAACGCGATCACGAGCTATTTTTGCATATATAATGAGCTCTGTGACCTTTGACCTTTGACCTCATGACCCCAAAATCTAATCAGATAATCGGCCCCCCAAGATACATACATGTACCAAGTTTGGTCAAAATCTGTCAAACCCTTCTTGAGATAACGCGATCACGAGCTATTTTTGCATATATAATGAGCTCTGTGACCTTGACCTTTGACCTCATGACCCCAAAATCTAATCAGATCATTGGCACCCCAAGATACATACATGACCCAAGTTTGGTGAAAATCCGTCAATCGGTTCTTGAGATAACGCGATCACGAGAACGGGACGTACGGACAACCCGAAAAAATAATGGGCCGTATGCATAAAACGTAGCAATTGCTTATAAGCAATTGCTTCAAGCACAAGCAAGAGCTTGTCAAGCAAAAGATCAAGTTCAAGCAATTGCTTAATTTCGTATGCATAAGCTTTTGCTTGTGCTTAAACCTTTTGCTTACACTGCCTAAGCAATTGCTTACGTGTTGAACAAAGCATCGTTACGGTTGTGCGAACATCGCACTGCATGACAACAAAGGGGATTCGTAGTGTATGCAAACATCGTGTAGTCCCTTGCATAGCAGCTTTCCCTGGTCGTTCCCGACCTGTCAACAGTATTTTTCTTACGCAAATATTTTCAAATCATGAACAAAATTGCCTACATGGATATAAATGTCTAAAATAACAGCCATTTGATTAAATATGTAATCACAACATAACCTCTGGAACCAGGAGTTCTAAATCATCCTGAAACGGTATGAAAACTTGATTCTAAAACGTGAATGTCCTTAGTAAGCAAGAGCTCAAGCTGGTCTGGAGGTGCTTGAAAAAACGCAAGCAATTGCTTATCAAGACAAGTAAAAGGTTTGTTTTATGCATACGGTTTTAAGCAATTGCTTGTTTGGTTAGCAATTGCTTACGAGCAGTAAGCAATTGCTTGTGCTTGTAAGCAAAAGCTTTTGCTTGCAAGCAATTGCTTGTTTGTGTGCATACCGATTCAAGCAAAAGGCTAGCACAAGCAATTGCTTGTTTTTATGCATACGGCCCAATGCCTCCGGCTACTTCGTTGCGGAGGCATAAAAACAGTTATACCTGCACTGGTAGTCATAAATTCTTTCATCATAGCACAGAAAACACACTACATCAGATAGTGGCAAGCTGTTTTTTTACCTATGCCTTGTATGTGCAACATGAACTGAACAATTTTCTGCACTGGTAGTTATCATCACAAATTCCTTTCATCATAGCACAAAAAGCACACTACATCAGACAGCAGAAAGACAGTTTCTGCTACCATACCTTTTAGTACCACATGAAACTTAACAAATGCCTGCATTTATATATATCATCATAAAGTACTGACTGCTTATTTGTCACCACAGAACTGTATCGACAGGTTTTCTCTCGTGATATCTAACCAAATGAGATTGCTAGAAGCTATTTTCTTTGCATATATATTATTATTATTATTATTTGTTACAATCTTACAGAAAGACTTTTTATCATCATAAGGTGTTCTTGCCGAGGGCTTCTTTGATGGTGTTCTCGGTGAGTTCCCAGAGGGCCGTTGCCAGCTCTTCACTCTGTGCTTCATCCGAAGCCAGGCAGGCACAACAATGGTTGAAGTACATCCCTCCAACGCCTTCCAGCTCCCTGGCCGTGGCACAGAACACAGTGGTAGCTGCTCCTTGTTGCTGCAAATAGAAGGGACAAATAAAAGATGAAAATGCTAGCGTTCCAACCTAAAAAATAACAATTCATCAAAGGAACAGGCACAGCAATGGTTGAAGTACATTCCTCCAATGCCCTCGAGCTCCCTGGCCGTGGCACAGAACACAGTGGTAGCTGCTCCTTGTTGCAGTAATGAGAAAAGACAATAAAAGATACATTTCGAGACAAATTAAACAACATGAAAACCTCAACGTTCCACCCTGTAAAATAACAATACATCAAATGAACTGGCACAGCAATGGTTGAAGTACATCCCTCCAACGCCTTCAAGATCCCTGGCTGTGGCACAGAACACAGTGGTAGCTGCTCCTTGTTGCTGTAATGAGCAACGCTCGAAATTAGCACAGGCCCGATGGCCCGGGGCCACTAAAAATTGCTGTCGGGCCAGTAAAAAAATCATTTTACCAATGTTTGTTGGCCCGATCGGGCCACCAAATGTTGAAACCATTGTGCAGACAATCAAGTGAATTATTTGCAAATTTGTTACCTCACAAACAACGCTTGATTTGTGATTCAAAAAGAGAAGAGAGAGCGATCGTAAATCAATGAAATCGCGCAAAGCGCATGCAAAATAAAAAGACGCAACTCTCTCTAGCTCTCTCTCCCCCTCTCTCTTCCCCCATCTCAGCCCTTATTTAAATTATGCATGTTGTTTGTGTTGTCACAATCCCTCTTGCACGCTCGCGATAGTTTTTGTGTGCAATTTTTTTCTGCAAGATCGGGGTTATAATTCTTTTTTCAGACCATAATAATAGTCCATTTTTACAGATATTATGAAGGAATCATCATAAAAAGGTATGAATGTTGTGCTTACTCATCTAATATTGTCTTGACAAATTGATAATGCTTGCCAATTATGAATTATTTTGCCGATTTTTAAAACCCAGTCCCATAAATGTGTTTTTTGGTTAGTGATATGAAGTTTCAAAAGTTGACAAAAACGAACATGGAAACTCCCTTGATTTCATAATTTGGTGTCTCCAAGATGAGAATGAACTGATTCAATGTTGGGTTTCATTTCTGCAGTTATAGATTGTGATTTTAAGTATGACATTTTCAATAATTCACCTAATAATGACTTGCGGGAGCAGTTGCCTCAATCGGCAATTAATGGGATACCTCACCGGTTCCCCTCGACTCTACGTCCTGACTGATGGACCCTGTCGTGTACCCAAGTAGAAGAAGTAGAAGTAAGATTCAACTCTGTCTCTAGTCTCTAGACAAACTTCATTAAACTAGTCATTTAACTTTTGTTCTTCTTTATTTATTCGGGCCAGCAGATTCTGGTTTCGGGCCACCAAAATTTGAAAAATACTATTTTTACTGGCCCGACCGGGCCACCAGCAAAAAAAGTTAATTTCGAGCGTTGAATGTGAAATGGATATAAAATGTGAATAAGATTTAACATAAACAGCTGTAGATAAACAACATCCCTCCAACACCCTCCAATTCTCTGGCCATGGCACAGAACACAGCAGTAGCTGCTCCCTATTGCTGCACAACATGGCAATACAAACTAGATGGATCTTCGACTGCGCGCAGTCGAAAATTATGCCTCCGCTATCACGCGATTTTAATATCCTGAATTAATTTTTTTTCTCACATATTTCAAGTTCTGTGACCTTGACCATATGACCCCAAACTTTGATGGCTACATTGGCTCCCGAAACATTCAGGTACCAAGTGAGATTGAAATCTGACATTTAGTTCTTGAGATTTTGCCATTACAAGCTTTTTTGCATGTAGAGTCATGTGACCTTGACCTCAACCTCATGATCCCAATATTTTATGGCTACGTTGACTCTTTATGATACATTCAGGTACGAAGTTTGATTGAAATCTGATATTCAGTTCTTGAAATTTTGCCATTACAAGCCATTTTTGCATATATATTGTGTCCTGTGACCTTGACCTTTGACCTCATGACCCCTAAATCGAATCCGATCATTGCCACCCAGATGTGTACACTCGTACCAAGTTAGAAATTGATCCGTCAACCGGTTCTTGAGATATCGCGAGAAAGAGGCATTTTTCACATATATTGAGTCCTGTGACCTTGACCTTTGACCTCATGAACCCTAAAATGTATTCAAATCATAACCACCCTAATATGTACACTCATACTAAGTTTGAAATTGATCCGTCTACCAGTTCTTCAGATATCGCGAGAACGAGGCATTTTTGCATATATATTGAGTCCTGTGACCTTTGACCTCATGACCACTAAAATCTAATCAGATCATTGTCACCCCAATATGTACACTCATACCAAGTTTGAAATTGATACGTCAACCGGTTCTTGAGTTATCGCGAGAACGAAAACGGGACGTACGTACGGACGGACGGACGGACAACCCGAAAACATAATGCCTCCGGCCACTTCGTTGGCGGAGGCATAACAATTACAATTAGCAACATATAAAACCTTTGGGTTTTAAATGCTTACAAGTTTACAGTAGAATTAGGTTTAACTTTGTATTAGTTATTTTCATTATTGAGTTCTCAACTTACAGCTGACTTTGTGAAGGGTCTAACTATCATCCGGACTATCCTATAAATCCACCAGTTCCTGTCGATGCCAGAATATATCATGCTGATTGCAATAAGAAGGCTTACATTCAAGTGTTACAAATAAAAGAGTCAATTTCATTAATGACAACGCACAGGAACTTGTTAACTTACAGCTGACTTTGTGAAGGGTCTAACCATCATAAACGCTATCCTGTAGATCCACCAGTTCTTGCCCATACCAGTGTAAATCATGTTGCCAGGGTGGAGGGAGTTGCAGGTAACCTGATGTGGCGACAACCTCCTGTTGAGCTCGTTGCTCGTCAAGATGTTGCAGAGTTTGGATCTTCCGTAAGCAAGGATCGGCCAGTGCTTGCTCTTTGACATGGCGGCTTCATTGAGGTCCAGTTTGCTGGAGTAGAAGTCTATGAATCTACAATGAGAAATAAGATGATGGTTAACTGTGAGTTTATTTAGCTGATTTAAACTGTGGCAAAGTTTCTTTTTGCTACGAGTTTTGACTTTTCGTCAAAATGGTGAAATCAATAAATATATGAGTGAGAAACAAGCTTACAACTAATTGGCTGTTTGACTAGAGACAACAGGGCCCCGTTGCGGAAAGAGTTACAATCGATTGTTCAAAAAAATCAGATCATGTGACTGAATGCGAAAATCTGATCGGTTCAAATGTTCATAATTTCTGACTTGCAATTAATTGTAACTCTTTCTGTCAAGGGGCCCAGATCTGATTTGATGAATTACAGGTCTCCATATTGGGATGCTATTCAGTTAAGCCCAAGATTAGTTTATGGAAAATGCATCACTCAAAATGGAGACATCTTGGGCTCGTGAAACCCAACAAGAAATATGTTTAGGATGACAGAGCTCAGTACTCAACAAATGGTACTTTCAATTTTGTTAAGTTCATAAGTAACATAGGCTAACCCAGCATACCCTAATTGGGGACTATGATAACTATGTATTACTTACCTTTTATATGACCAGAAATTTACTTAGCATGGAACTAAGCTCTTGTATGCTTTTTATAAATATGGGCCCAGATGGATATAATGACAGTAGAGATATAGAGCAACATGGCATACCTGTGCGATTCTGACGCCACCATTGTGATCCGAGCGGGGGCCGACTTCTTGAGGGTCTCTGTCAACAGCTCAACTAGGTAGAAGTGACTAACGTGGTTCACTTGGAACGTAATCTCGATCCCATCTTCGGTCAGTTGATGTGGTAGACCAAATATGGCGGCATTGCATATTAACATGTGTAGGGGCCTGAAGGAAGACAAAATGTAAATAAATGAATTGGGTTTATACTAGTTGCCCTTCTCAACAACTAAGATTGCGCTTCTACTGTTGGATAAATCTTGTTAAAAGATGTGTGGCACAATTTCATTACAAGTGGTTTTTAAATTACATATACTTTCCATTTGTTAAAAATGAAAACTTCATTTGTATGTATGACCAATAGAGCTTTCACATTGAGACCAGTCAACAGCTGAGAAACATCCTTCGTTTTTGTAAAACTCCAGTAAGTTAGTTATTTTGTCTAAACTGGAGTTTACTGCGATTCTCCAGATCCAATTAGGGAAGTGATGCCTTACCAGCTTCTGAGTAGGTAGTTCTGTGCAAACTGCTTGACGCTGCGAAGCGAGGCCAGGTCTAGATGCATGACCACAAGCTTGGCCTGCTCCAGGTCCTGTCGTATCCTAGCAACCGCATCATTCCCACTCTTTAGGTTTCTGCAGGCCAGGACAACATGGACACCATGGAGGGCCAGTGAACGAGCAGTCTCAAATCCTGGTAGATTAAATACAGATATAAGTTAAGATAGTAATAAATTTTAATAAACAAATGACAAACTACTCTGGCCTATAATGTATTTTAGCTTCTGTCAGCTAGCCGACTGTAACGTTCCCAAGCAGAGCTGTTGGAGAGCCAATGAACAGTCTCAAACCCTAGTAATACCAACTTAATCAAGGCAAAACATCAATCAATCAATCAATCAATCAATAAAAGTCTGCTTCAATATAATATAAGCAGTTTCACAAACACACAAATACACACAAAAACAAACAAATTTATTTGACAACATGCTTCAAAACTAGATCAATTCAATTAGTAAGATTATCCTTTTTCAATTCCTTCATTACATATAAATTAAATGATGGATTGAAAAGCATTCAAATTTTTAAAAGGAGAGAGCAGGGGAGGAAGAGAAAGAATAACTTGTGTGATATTTCCATTTTCCACTCACCAATGCCCGAGTTGGCGCCAGTCACTATGGCATACTTCCCACTGAGATCCCTCCCTTGCAGGACGTGTAGACCCGTGCTGTAGGCATCAAATCTCTGGGCTAACTTGGTAGGGTCTGCACTTTCCTCCATCGCAAAGGCTAGTCTTGGATCAGTGTATGTTGTTCTCTTCTTCAGATGGCTGAATTTCACAAAAGAAAAAAAAACAAATCAAATCAAATGCAGGAACACTTATCATTTGAAAACTAAGAATAAATGTATATATACTTTAAATCTCTGGGCCAACTTTGGACTTTCCACCATCAGAAAGGCCAGTCTCGGATAAGTGTTTGTAGTATGTTTCTTCAAGTGGCTGCATGTCAAAGGTGAACATAACATTATATTGACATGATTGGACATTATATAATACATCCTCGTGATCTGATCAAAGATAGTTATCAACATTAAAAAAGAACAAAAATGAGCAAAGAAAAATAGGCTTTGCCAGGAATCTAACCTGAGACTCCGGATTGCTAGACCGGTTTTCAACCATCGAGCCACAAAGACCCTTGAATGGGGGACATTCCCATGAAACCCTTTTGATTTCATTGCTCAAATAGTCAGAAGCTATATCAACCGGGTAAAAGCTGCATCATTTTGCGTGATCCTACACACTTTCTTTAGAACAGTTGATTTAATTATTCCTGGGTTAGTGCCCAGTTTATATAGCTTTGATTTAATTTTAAAATGCAACGTTTAAACTTACTCCACAAAGAACTGTCTACCCTTGTCATCTACTGCTTTCGTCCAGCCAAAGGGGAGCTCTAAATAATCATATATGAAAGAAGAGATATTGATTATCAGTACCATGGTAAATCTTGGCTCACTATGTATCATCCTATAGATGTTTCACTAGAGCACACCATACCCACATTTACAAGCCAGACACGCAATATCAGCTCGGCAACCGGTGTATACACATTGTAATATGTGTATGTGTAACCATACTTACTTATAATTTTAATATAAATTTACAGCTAATGAAGACTTCTTTCTAAATAAAGTATACAAATTTGTTTCTTTCTTGACAAAGCATGGTTTTGCTATACTTTGGTCACAACTACACTTTACCACTGAACAATAACAAAATACTAACTTGTGAAGCTTTTAGGAGAAATATTAGGAACAGCATCTTTTGTAATAGTTTTTTTTTTTGAAGAAGAGAAAAACAAATTACCTCCAGTTATACGTTTCCTCTTGCCTGTCCTGGGATGTGCCCAAGTCGTTGCCTCATCTTGGTGGCTACAGATCAAAGTAAAAACCAAACAGAAGAGAACAAAAATAAATTCATTTTTTGTTCCACAATTATGTTTTCAGCAAGAATGTGAAAATTACAAGTTCCTATTGCATTAGAACCAGGGGCAATTTATAGCCTACATGTGTATTGTGAACAAAATTAAGCAATGTGGGTTGGATCACTAGTATACACATAACCATGTGGTGTGTCGAAGGCAATGCAATGCCTACAGGCTACAACACACAACAGTTACAGTATGGTAATGTCTGAATGAGTGGGTTAGATCACATCTACTAAAGTAAATGGTCCAGTCAGCTGGATCATTTACACCCTATATACGTAAATACGGTGCAGCAAAGCATACCAGCCATATTTATAGTTTACTATTGCGCAATATCAAATTACTGTTGGTTTTAGGGTTGCCTCGCTACTGAAAAGGGACTGGAAATATTTGTTTTTGTCTACATTTTGTGGTCTTCAAAAACAAAAGAGTTGGTAAGTATTATTAAAATAAATAAATTGTTGATCACATTAACCCATTAAAAAGGCCGGGGGGGGGGGGGGCCATAATGGCCCCCCCTCCGCGATTTTTTTTTTATTGCTCCAAAACGCATTAAGATGACGCGCCGCTGCTTGGTGACTTTTTTCTTTTGGGTCTTGCGCATATTTTAAAACAAAAATTTTGAAAATCGGACCTACCGTTACAAAGTCACGTGACCTTTTGTCTATGCATGTCAGCCCGAAAATTGCTCAATTTCGTGATTTGTGTACAAAACATATGGAAATATCAGTTTTCGTAAAAGGAGGTATATCATTGGTTATTTGGTCTTGTTTACATTTTATATGTTTGTTTTGGGGTTCAAAATAGTTGAATTATAGTTAGAAAAAACAAAAAAAATACAAAGAAATACATAAGAAATTATAAAAACAATAGAAAACATAAGGAAGAACCTGGCTCTTCCAAATTTTGTTGTCGTATTATTATTCCAAATGCTCTAAAGAATATATGTAGTGAAAACCAGAGTTTAATTATGAAGAATATATGATTTATGGGTAAAAATATGATAAATTACCATAAATATGCAAATTAATGAATTAAAAAAAAAATTAAAATTACCATTGTATTCTATACACTTCACTTATCATGCGTGCAATTTTTCACGGCAATCGGCCGCTCCGCGGCCGAGATCTTAGGGGGGGGGCCTTAATGCCCCCCCCCCCCGGCCTGCTGAAGACCTCAAATAGCCCCGCCTTTTTAGGGTTAACAAAAGTTTGTTTTGTATTTGCAGGGAATCAGCCAGCAAAAAACATATGTACTGGATAGTGCAGCAAGCAGGAGAGGTTTTGCTCCGTACAACACTAAATAGTATAATAGCTATGTGTGGGTAAGATTTGTTTGTATTTGCAGGGAATCAGCGAGCAAAAAATACAAGTACTAGATAGAGCAGCAAGCAGGAGAGGCTAGAGGTTTGGTCTGTACAACACTATAGTATTATAGCTATGTGTGGGTAAGATTGACTCTATATCAAGTATTGATAGTTCGCTCATACCAAGTCTTGGCCAAAGAAAATTTTAATTTGATTTTACCTCTCATTCTTCTAATTCTGTTAGACAATAGTAGTGTAATACCATACACAACGCTCGAAATTGGCGTAGGCCCGATGGCCCGGGGCCAGTAAAAGTTGCGGTCGGGCCAGTAAAAACATGAAAATGCCAAAGTTTGGTGGCCCGATCGGGCCACCAAATGTTTAAACCATAAGAAGACAACATCAAGGAATATGAATCTCAAGTTTGACACCTCTTAAAAACACTTTAATTGTGATTTAAATATTTGCAAGAAATGAAAAGGACGGACATAAAAAGTCGCAAGCGCACTTGCGCTAGTTGAATTAATCCTTATTTATGCCTACAAATATGTGCTATTTCCTCATATGAACACTCTCCCTTGAATTATCTACTTCTTGCATGATAAATCATGGTAAAATTAAACAACTTCCAGAGGTGTGTAATGACTAAAAGTAAAAGCATATGCTTATGCTGTTTTCTTAATTTCCCACACACCCCCTGGAAGCCTTTGCAACATGTAGAATATAAACATAGAACAACCAATCCACAGAGGGAGTATGTGTGCATACTAAGACCTATCAAAACACATGTCTAACTTTTCACATTCATTCATATTGCAAAGTGCAGTGTGCTTGCCTTTGCGATACCGTCCGCGATACCGTCAATAAAGGGGAATAATTTCATCTTTCGGATCATTATTCATATTTTTGAAGGTATTAGAAAGAATCATTTTTACAAGGTAGAGACTTGTGACTACTTGGAATTATTTTAGCTTGTAAAATAACAAAGATTTAAGTGATTTCATTTCCCGATTTGAAAAGTTATCTTAGCTATGCTCAGTCCCATGTGTGTTTTTTGTGTTGGAGATTTTATGGACCATAAAATAACAAAATCGTACATGGAAAAGAGCTTAGTTTCATCAGTTGATGACTCTTAGATAAAACTGCTCGATTCTAGGTTTTGTTTTGTTTATTCAGTGATGGATTTCTTTAATGATGGTGGTAATTTTAACACATAACTTCCATAATTTACCAATTAATGACCAAGTAGTCATGACCATTGTTTTTCTTTGTTTGTAAATTTTATTTTCGGGCCACCAGAAAAAAAGATAATTTCGAGCATTGGAATACAGTAACAAATGAGGCTAAACATTGCCCAGTACCCTGAAACTATGAATATGGTTATTGTTTTAATTTTACTTTTGTTTTTCCTTATTTTTTTCGGGCCAGTAGATTTTGGTTTCGGGCCACCAAAATTGGAAAAATACTAATTTTACTGGCCCGACTGGGCCACCAGCAAAAAAAGTTAATTTCGAGGGTTGCCATACAAGTATTACTATAAATTATGTAGCGTGGACCGAGGGTGCAAAATAAAGTGTTGATAAATTAACTGGTGAAATAAACTAAGTCAAACAGTCAAGCAAAACCAATTTGTTCGCAGTAAATCCCATTCGCGCTTGTTCGGTTCGCAATAAATTGTATTTACTGCAAACAAGTGCATGCGAACAGGAAATTTGTTCGTAGTAAATAGCTTGTTCCCACTTGTTCGCGCTAAATAGAAGGACCCATTTTCATGTAATTAATTTTTTTAAGTAGATTGCAAAAAATAGGAAAAACCCTCTGTACAAATTCAGGACTTACAGTATGAGACCGGCTATAGCAAAACCCTGCACTTGTCGGTAAAAATCAAAATGTAGATTTTCATACCATTCTAGGCCTCATCACAAGCTTTTATTTGATGCTTTGTTCTAACAAATTGGTCAATAAATGGCGAAGATATGATTGTTTCAATTTTAGAATCATATGTCTTTTACACACATTACAGTATGTGAACTTAAAATGCCAATTTCTTCAAAACATGAATTACCGACAAGTGCAGGGTTTTGCTATAGCCGGTCACATATAAATTCAATTTTGAAAATAAAAAATAAGAGATACAACTCATCTATAGCAACAAATGAGAATTAGGCCGAGTTTATTGTGAAAATTACATTCGATTGGGACATTTTAGTGTTTTTTTAAACAAGAATAGCTCTTCAGATCATAGGTTCTATTGTATATTTTGCAGCAAATGGCAGGTCAATCGCAGGCATGTGCGGTACCCCATTACCTTGTTGTCTACGTATCAACAATAAAAGCATGGAACAGGTTTTTGTTTTTAAAATTTCCCTTTCGTTAAAAAGCAGGGAATAATTTTCCTGGTATCGCATCGCAATTGCTATGCATTTTTGCATGACTGCTATACAAAAAATCTTTTGTGTAGCAGTTTTCTTCCATAGAAATGTACAGAATTTCATTTGAAATATTTATCCATCGGCTGAAATTGCTAATCAAATTTGAAGAGGAAAATTATTCCCTGAAAAGATATCACCATTAAAATATTCAGATTATAAACTATCCACTGGATAGTCGTAACCGTGTAAAAAGTCAGTGCAAAACCTTTTCATTAATTCAGGCAACGTATTATTTTAAAGTTGTAACAACTTTTTAGTTCCAGTTTCTTATTTTAATTTTTATATCTCCACCCTTTTTCTTTCTCCAAATAATTGATGAATTAGTCCACATACAATTACAATTATTTAGGGCTTTAGTTTACTTTAGGCATTACAATTTTCCAAACTGATTCTTTTTCTTCTTTAATTTGCTTGTATTGCAACACAGTCACACTCACAGTCGTCAGTAAAAAAAAAAAAATACACACACACACACGCAGTGCCAGTGCACAAAGCAAGCCAGCACACGAGGCGAGGAGAGCCGAGTGAGGTAACCCCGAGTGACTTCGAGAGCAGCCAACACATTTTTCGCAACAGCGGCACGCGGGGAGCAGCTATCGGGTAACTCTCCCGTCACGTGGAGGGAAGTCTCGGCTTCAACTCAAGGACGAGGAGTTCAAGCAGATTCGGAACAGAACTCAACACGCAATTTTTAAGCATTTAAAAACATTTACCAGCATTTGAAATATGAATTACAAGTACGACATACTTAGCATAATATACCCGACCATCTGTAGTGCTCCTTTCTTCCCAACCGGCCGGTAATTCTTCCTCGCTATCTGTGTCAAGTAAACTGCTGGGAGCTGCCATGATTGTTATTTCAAAGAATTTAAGCAACCGCCCGAAAGAGGGCGCGCGCCGTTCTACGTAATTAAATGTGCACAGAAATATATCAAAAATAATATCGCTAATGATATTCGTTTGTCTCGCAATGTCAAACTAGGAATCTAAACGATCACGACGTTTCGTATGCTACTGCAATACTTTGTCAAATGATAATATCGAATGTAGACACTCGGCTTTTTATGCTCTACCGTGGCTCCCAACATCACAATCTCGCATGAGCGATTGCGTTCCTGATAGGTCGACAACGGAACACGCTGATTGGCCGGTGCACACGGGCAAACAACCAATCAACAGGACACTGGATCGGCCCGCCTAACGAAACAGTGTACGATACGTCGCCACGACACTACCCCGAACAACCGGCCCCCAACGGTTGATGCCAAACCCATGGCAGAACCCCCCTAGCCACCTTCTCGCTACAACGCTCATATCTACGTATCAATTTCAGGGCAATATAATTTGTAATATATATAAATTATGTAAATGATAATCATAGAGGAAGTATAAAGTTAAATATGTAGTAACTATAAACAGCGGTGTGCGCCATGGCGCCTGGTTAGGTAAATTATGTGGAAGCAATTCCCCCATAAAAAAGTCTCCCCTTCATTCATAATCGGCGCACCCTTCTCTAAAACACATTTATTGCATAGCATTATTGCAATTAATTCCATCGATCACCATCAACCGAAATGGGCCCACTAAACCATATTACCTGCCATTATCCTGCACCCCATAAACTCAGTACCCTCACTCTACCACTGAAACAATCCCTCAATCCCATCACATTTTATATCACCATTTCTATTGTATTTTCCCATCAACATCCATTACTTCCCATAAACAGTATCATGTTTTCTATTTTACTCCAAACATCATCATCATCATCATCATCATCATCACCATTACCATCATCACCATCATCACCATCATCATTGTCATCATCACCTACATCATCATCATCATAATCATCATCTACATCATCATCATCGTCGTCATTATCATAACGTTGTCATCATATAATTTACAACCCTAAAAACACATTTTTACTGAATAATCAATCAACACTGCTAAATAAATTAACAATTTCACATTTTATTAAATATTCTTGCAGGATCATGACCTATAAATGAAAAGGAAAATGTTCCACAATTTCCATTCAAAACCAAAACCAAAATTTGTATCAATGGGCAATTATTTTGTATTAGGTTGACAAACGGGATTGACAGTTTTCTGTCTACCTCCACCCTAAACTGCATCCAGCTTCCAACTTTCTTTCGCAAACATTGGTTCTCTTAACCCATGCAAGACAGTTTTTATTTTGCCTATTATATGGACCCCAGCCTATTTTTTAGGGGGGCAGTGGGGGGTCCAGTCTTTAACGGCCCAACAAACAGGTATAACTTTCTTTAGAGGAATCTAATAACCTCATGCAAACACAGACGATGTGTTGTAAACAATACAATGTCCACCGAGTGATGAGTGAAATTTTCATGATAAATGAATGTGTACAAGATAATTGTGCGGGTCTGCACCATATGACCAGTGGTAATAATAAGCGCTTAGAGGCTGTTCTGCATTAGGCGCCGTATAAATACGATCTAATATTATTATTATTATATGGCCAAGAATTGAGTGAAATGTTAAATGCCATTTGCTGGCTCATTGGCATAGTTTTGTGGTTTGACCTGTACAGCTGATGACCAAGGGTAATACTGTATATGCCATATATTTCGCGAGTGTTTTATTTCACGCTAAAATATTGACACCAAATGCATTGCATTCATTAGTGGACTAGCATCTCTCAAGACAAATCTCTCAGACGAATTTGACCACTCACAACATTGTTGTACAGCCCCAATTCGCACAAATCTATGTACGCGAAATATAAGGCGTATACAGTAATGTGTCTCTGCATCGTGTACCTAGATACGTGGCACTGTATTATTTAATTAGCACCATTTCTTATCACCTTGGAGATTTGGCTGGGCTGGTTTTGAGTCCATCAAACCCTTACTGAAAATGACACTAGTCAATATCCATAATATATTGTTCATCAAATCAAATCCTAGGCCTTGTCTTTTACACTTCAAATAGTGCCCTTGCATTATTTTCTGCTTGTTGTTCGGTGTTGTATGTCGACATAACAATCACATTTAAAATCTCTTCCTTCGTTCCTGGTCATGGCAGAGGCTTCTTGTTGTATGTCTGTCTATCTCTCTCTCTCTTCCTCTATCCTGAGACTTCCAAATCCTGGTGTCAAACACACAAAATTCACATAAAATATCACTTTATATCATTATAGTCCATCTATTCATTCTGCTTATTTTTGTCTTTTGTTGACGTATCCCTCCTGCGTCCATCTGCTTCCCTTTGTTTTCAGACGTCTCTCTGCCTTCCTCTCTTCCGCCGCTCTCTCTGCTGCCAACTTCTTCTCGTGCTTCACCTTGGCCTCCAGCATCTCCTTTGAAAGCATATCAATGCGCTCCTAAAATTTGAGAAGAAAAAGAGAGGAAAAGGGATAGAAAGGGGAAGAGGGACAAATTAGTACTTGGTTTATAAAAAAAAAACACATTAAATCTTATGCTGTGCGAGGCAGCAGAGCTTCGATGCAATATCATGCACATTTTGCAGCCAGTGTATTGCATCAGGGTCCAGATTGTTCCGGTTTGGATTTGGGTTACTGGGTGGGCAAAGGATGGGGCAATCATAGAATAGATGATGTAGTTGCCAGTTTGCACGGGTGAGCCGAACATGCAGGCTGGGGAAGGTCTTATGCTCATGTAAGATGCATGACGGCATCAAACCTGATAGAACTAAATGACATGAGCAATGCCAAACCCGAGACGGCCATGCACCAATGCTCTTGGAGTGCATGACAAGCAGCATAGGTGCATGACGATCCGTTCTACAAAGAATTATGAAGACCACTCTTCCCATCAGAGGGTTGTCAGATGAAGCAGGTTGTTAATCGGCAAAATTTTGCATTTACACAAATAAGTCCTTCCAGAGTATATATTGATTCATAATTTGTACTGTATTTGGCCTTCTCTTCCAAAAATGTGTCCACGGCGCATGCATAGAACAACCATTCTTTTTGTCATGTCATTAGCATGTCTCGGAAAAGAATGCTTGCTATTCTCCTTCTACTGGATGAATGATAACCTGCATCAACTGATGAACATGATACTTACTGCAAGCTCCCTCTGTTCTTCCTTCCTCCTGAGCTGGTTCGGTCGAGGAGGAGCTGGTCTCCCGTCTGTAAACAAACAAACAATATAAAGATTAGTTACTATTGGTTATGTCTGTCAATAGCAGTTTAGACACTTAAAATCCACAGTTTATGTTACAACTATTAGTTCAATTGTGGACAAAATTAATTATATTTAGGACAAATAGAAGTTTGAAAACAAATATAATAGGAAAATATTCAGTTGGCCGATGTGGCAATTATGAACTTACCTGCAAATGACCAATCAGGAAGATCGGTCAGTGGTCCATACTCATTGCCAGATCTGCCAAGTCCTTCTCTGTAAAAAACAAAACAAAATAAAACAAGTGAAAATCAAAGGACAGGTTTGATGAGCACCCGCATTATTCATCAGCAATTCTACTACAAGGCCGATTGAAGACCATGCAATCACCCACTTTTTATGCATGAAATGTAGCCTCAAAATGAAATATTGGTTTCCCCCTCTAGTCTTACTGATATTGCTTGGACTCACCGATTGAATTTGGAACGGGTGGGCATACCATTTTTTACCCTTAATTTATGTTTGTTTAAATTTTTTTGTCAAAGTATTGGGGGGAGGTTACACCTGCCTATTAGCTATGCCACTGCCCCTGCCATGTCCCATAATATTTGTGACCGGCTATAGCAAAACCCTGCACTTGTCTGTGAAAACTAAAAATTAAAATGTGAATTTCATAACATTAGAAACTAGAAAGGCCTCATCACAAGCTTTCACTTTATGCTTTGTTCAAACAAATTGGTCAATATTTGGCGAAGATATAATTGTTTCAATTTTAAAATCATAAGTCTTTTACACACATTATGAGAACTTAAAATGCCCATTTCTTCAAAACATGAATTACTGACAAGTGCAGGATTTTGCTATTGCCGGTCACATTTATATTTCTGTTTTTGATGATCATTTACCTACCTGACAGGGAGACAGCCGCATACTCTTATAAATTTCATTATCTTAGCTATAAATGTATGTTTTTCTCCCATCAAGGACGAGAGCTATTTTAAGGCAAAATTGATCATTGTTTTCTTCTACAAATTGGCAACTCCTAAATTTTGTTGACCGATCAATGACATAAAAATAGGTGTAAAATATTTAGTAATGACCATTTAAGTCAAATATGAAGTGACTTTGCCGCAAAGTTGCCAATTTGAACGCCAATATCTGTTTTTAAAATATCACAATGTGTTGACAATTTAAGGATTTTTCTAAATTATACTGATTTACGCAATAATAAATATTATTAAAAAATAACTAAAGCAGGTAGAGTAACAAAATAGGGCTCTAAAAATAGAGGAATTTATGCTCTTTCTTCCTGTACACTTCACATAACTAGTCTTCTTCTTGTTTAAGTGTAGGACAACCAAACCACAAATATGTGGGCCTTAGGCACTGATGGGGTATGGAGTTGTGCGCCCCCCCCCCCCCCCCCCCCCATCCCAACCACACAACTGCCCCCTCCCCTGTACCAAACAAAGTCTCATATTTTGTTAATATATTTGTTTGTTATTTATTTAATTTTTTTAAATGAAATACCTATTTCTCCATGACTGTCCAGCTGAGCAGGTGCAGCTGACACTGATCTGCCTCACACCAACTCTTGCAAGCTGAGCAGCCGAGGCCAATGATTTGAGCATCTTGAATAAAACCTCTCTTTCTACTGATATACAGCTGTCCAGAAGTTAATTCTGCAATGAAAAACAAAGAAAAAATGAACAGAAATTAAGGAGTAACTGGCAATGATCCACCTCACACTAACTATTGTTGTCTGTGCAGCTACATGTAAGGCCAATGATTTGAGCATTTTGCATCAATCTTCTCTTTCCTTAAATTTGCAGACTGGAATAGTTGCTCTGTTTCTGAAACAAACAAAAATAAGGAATAAACGTAAAATAAGGTGCATACATGTATTACTTATTTGTCCAACTAACATCGAACCAGGTAATTTAAGAAGCCGAAGACTAGAAGTCAATGATTTGAGCACCTTGAAATAAAGTTCTGACTCTGCTCAGAGTCTGCTGATAAACAGTTATCAAGAAGTTCATTCTGCAATGAAAAAGACAGACTGAATAAACACTGATCTACCTCACCCCAGCTTGTATAATCTGTGCAGCTAACTGAGCTAAGCTAAGGTCAATGATTTTAGCATCTTGCATGAATTTAAAGTCAAACCTCCTGTTTCCACCAATTTGTAAACTGGAAAATTTGTGTGCAGTATGAACTAAAGAAAACATTAGGAAGACACATTTTCATACATTTTTGGACATTATCATTATGACACATGTTCAATGATAATGTCCAAAAATGTATGAAAATGTGCCTTCCTAACGTTTTCTTTGGCTAATTGACACTTGCAAGATCAAGAAAAGGCCAAGACAAGGCCAAGACAGGGATAATTGGCAGTGACGTCATTCGGACAGTTTTAAAATCCTGATTTTGTCCGTTTTCGAGCCTTCATACAGACGGAGACACACATACACACTCCAACACAAACATACACACATGCATATGGACATCAACCGAACAGTAATTTACTCAGTCATTATGTACACTTAAGTCATTCATGACGTCACATCGACGCGTTTGACGTCACTCATACAACATGTGTTTATTCAATAAAATGAACTTGAATAAATATCAATTGAACATGCCACAAAACATTGCTTTTTACACGTTACACACACACAAAACCCACATTGACGGAGTAATTTTGACAGATATATCCCTTGTATTAATTTGCCCTGGACACCTGTGGCCGAGAGCACGATCATGACCCAGGAGCAGACCTAGTTCCACTGATCTCTAGTCCTAGATATGCTTTACGGTTGAATGAGTAAGGGCGGATAAGTGCTCTGCTACGTTATATTAATTTGTACATAAGGCGCAAGTACATACAAGTACATAAGGCGCGGTCGCAAGAATCGAAATAGCGGGACTTCACGAGCAGCTAGCTATGCCGTTAACTACCGGTGACTTGAACGTACCGTACTCCTGTCGTACGTGCTCGCGCGCGCCGTACCGGTTACATCCATAGCTGAAGCGATGTATGGTGGCTCTAAATGTGGAACTAAACAAAAACACGATCATACGGCCACCCGCTTGATCAATTGATTAGGTTTCAGATTTATAGCCACCATACATATGGACGTAACCGGTACGGAGCGCGCAGGAGTACGGTACTCTCTCCACGTTCATGTCACCGCTAGCTAACGGCATAGCTGCTCGTGAAGTCCCGCTATTTCGATTCTTGCGACCGCGAAGCTGGTGCCGCGACGCTTTCAAAACCATCGATTAAAGTCGCCAAAAAAAGGGCTTAAATGTTGACCAAAATATTACAACAGACCATCAAGGGATAAGGACAAACAAAGTGCAGTGAGTAATAAGAACTAATTTAGTTGAGTGTAAAGACAAATAAAGCATTGGGAAAAAAAGAAAAAAAAGGGGTACGGAAAAAAAAAAAAAAAAAAAAAAAAGGGGTACGAAACCACATTAGCGCCCATAATTCTACCATATTGACATCAACGAGTTAGAGCCAATGATGCTAATTACCATGGTAAATAGAGTGGTGAAGTGTGATGTCATCAAAAATCTTTTTTTGGAATTTTCAAATTTGATCTTCATTTTCCGAAAGAGCATCAAAAATAATGTCCAAATACCGAAAATCAATTGAATATGTTAAGTATTGGCTGAGATATGCCCATCCAAATGAATTTTACTTCAATGGGCAATCAGTGTTATAGTGGTCTGGTTCATAAAGTTATGAACCAGACCACTATAACACTGATTGCCTATTGACAACAAATTAATTCGGATGGGTATATCTCAGTCAATACTAAACATATTCAATCGATTTTTGGTATTTCGACATTATTTTTGATGCTCTTTCGGAAAATGAAGTTCAAATTTGAAAATTCCAAAAAAAGATTTTCATGACGTCATGGCTTCTGTACTCTATGTCGCTGGTCCGTAATCAGGCCCCTGCTCACCAGCGGGACCACATGTAGCTAGTGCAATACCAATGTACGACAGTGTTTTGAATTTTTTGCCCGACACGGTCCGAAATTTAAATCACCGATTACGGGTATTTTTTCAATTTGTCACGCTTTCTTTTTCAGTCCTAAGTTACCTTAACTATATTGATTTAGGATTGTCTTATATTATGAGAAGAAAAAAGAAGATTTCATACCTTTTTTTGAAATTCCTTGTCCCGAAAGCTCGTCTCTCGCACACATTCGTAATCCAGTTCACATGGCACTGCTCTATATCGTGTGACCTTCATAGAACGCACAGAAACACCTTCCTCGTCTTGAGGGGGTACTCTTATAATGTGATATATTTCAAGTGGGTGAGGACAAACAGTCAAAGAGAACCCTGGCTGGTTTTTCGGACTAGTTAATATATGCACGTGACATCGGGTGACCCGTTGTCCATATCAACACTAAATAATGGCATGAATGCCAAAGGACGCGATTTTATGATGATTCTTGCCGGGATAGTCTCCTTTCCGTGATTTTGTAATAAAATTTCTTTGGCTTTCATTTGAACATGTATAGTATGGGCATACTGTGGTATAAAGATACTATAGGGGTGTCTCTTTTTAATGTTCATCATGTTTGGTTGCAGGGGCTGCAGAACCGGTGGGGGGGGGGGGGGGGGGGGGGAGG
>JBAMJV010007999.1:47500-106638 GCA_037951105.1 Echinarachnius parma | reverse complement strand
AAAAGATAATTAAAGGGGACCACCAGGCAAAGAACAACACATTAGTAGGCTATATGTTTTGGTACCGTTTTGTGATACCAAATAGATACCCAACATTTTGCAAAGGGTTGTGTAATTCATAAACAAAGCAATTAATTTCCACCACTTACGGAACCACTACTATTTCCTGGTTCCATACGGGCCAAACATTTGCGAGTGCGCCAATGCTATTCACGCGTACGTTTGTAAACAATAGATTCCCGGGCGATTCGTTCGCTCTGCACACATTAGTCTTCGCAATTCAGACCGCATGAACGCATGCTTTAGAATGGTGATGCGTTTTCCAATTATACATTTTTTCCTGAAAACATATTTTTGTGAACTTGTTGATGGAATGGAATACTAAAGATGTTACCTTTCTTTCATAAGAATATTATTTGTGGGTGGTGGTACCCTTTAAAGACGGCCCTACCCCCCCCCCCCCCCAGAATTTGTCCATCGGTCAAAAGGTCACATGATTATGGCCGAGTCCCTAAGTGGTCGCGGGGGGGGGGGGGGGGGGGGTAGGGGTGATTTATTGGGGACACACACTCTATATTCCTTAATTTTCTCAAGATTTGGTTCAGGTGGAAAACACGGCAGCCTTCAGGGTTCAGTCAAAACATATGGTAGTGGTTTTAAAAAAAAACATTGATTATATCCGTTATTAGTACAGGGAAACCCCGTTATAACGAGGTAGTCGGGACTATCAAATTGACCTCGTTATAAGCGGTACCTCGTTATAAACGGCCGAATTAATAACAAACATTTAAATGAACGTAGGAATCAGGACCAAAGGATTCTCCTCGTTATAAACGGTACCTCGTTATAAGCGAGCTCGTTATAACGGGGTTTCCCTGTAATACCTAAGATAGACTAGATGGGACGAAAGTTATGCACTTATTAGTAAGTGTAAACGAAAATACTAGAGTTTGGCTCCCCTTTAAGTGTAAATAAAAATGGCGCTTCCCACTCAATGTCAGTGTGGTGGCGCGGATCTGAAATGAAAAACATTGCCTAACATACAGTATACATGCAAGTTCTATGTTATAAGTAAACAGTTTATTATTTAAAGTTTAATACATTGTGGATTTTCTTATTAACCTGTTGTTGTTCATCACACAGATACATAAATTGAAAATGCAGGACATCAAAGATTCCCAGAGCACGGACTGCTCCGAGACTTTTATTCTACATCTTGTATACCTGGCTGTTTTTGCTTGTGACGATACAAATAATGAAATAATGTGTGTTTTCACATTAAAACTTGGCCTCTCAATTGTGGATCTTTGGTAGCACTAATAAAGGTCGGTACTTGTAGACATCCCGCCCTCCATGATCACTTTGGCGAGGAAATGCTAGGTTTACACCATGTCCCCGGCGGCCACAGCAGCCCCGTTTGCCCAAAACGTAGTGCGCCGTGAGATTTTGACAAATTTTCCCTCTGTATTCAAGTTTTGTTAGGTCTTGCCAAGTTTTCTCACGGTCTATCACGGTATCCGTGACGGGCCGTGGGGGAAGAGCCCCTTCCCCCCACTGATGGTGCGTTTACACCATGTTCCTGGCGGCCACGGCAGCCCCGTTTCAGGCCACCGTGGACAAAACGGGATGGACGTGAGACAACGCGGGGGGACGGAATGGGCAAACGTGACTGCCGTGGATGCCGGGCCAGATTTTTAAACTGTCAACAAATTTGCCACGGCAGTCACGGTGCGGATGAGAAGCCTAGCAGGCCATAGTAAAACGGGGTGAACGCAACAAAACGTGAAAGTACGTAATAGGCCGTAACAAAACTTGGAGGCTGCCCGTAGTAGGACGGGAAAGGACCGTGAGATGTCCCACTACGGACAGCCTCCAAGTTTTGTTACGGCCTGTCACGTTTTGTTGCGTTCACCCCGTTTTACTACGGCCTGCTTGGTTGCCGTGGCAAATTTGTTGACAGTTTAAAAATCTGGCCCGGCATACACGGCAGTCACGTTTGCCCATTCCGTCCCTCCGCGTTGTCTCACGTCCATCCCGTTTTGTCCACGGTGGCCTTAAACGGGGCTGCCGGGGCTGCCGTGGCCGCCGGGGACATGGTGTAAACCTAGCATTATGGATGACCATGGAATTAGCCAACTTGTCAAAGAGCCTACACGTCAAGCAAACACCCTCGATTTTATTCTTACTCACAATTAAATCCAACCCTGTCAATCAATCAATCAATCAATCAATCAATCAATCAATCAATCAATCAATCAATCAATCAATCAACCATTCAATCAATCAATCAATCAATCAATCAATCAATCAATCAATTAATCAAACAATCAATCAACCATTCAATCAATCAATCAATCAATCAATCAATCAACCAATCAATCAATCAATCAATCAATCAATCAATCAATCAATCAATCAATCACACCTTCTTCATTAGTATCAACATATTTACATGTATGGCTGAAACATAAAGAACAAGAAAACACTTGATGGTTATTCAAATAATTACAGTTTGTACATCTACAGTATATTTCTTTGAAAATAAATTTTGTTTGTTTCCAGGCCTAATGTGTTTGACATTTAAACTTTCACATGATATTTAGCAGATTAGCAGACACCTGATACAGTGGGACCTCGCTATTAAAGGGACTTGGTAACATTGTCCAAATCCTGAAAATCAAATTTGAATTCTAGCGGTTCCCTCATACCTCGTTGTATTCGTATTAACAATAAAATCATGGGACAGGTTTCGGTTTTTCAAATTTCCCTTTCGTTACAAAGATATGCACGATTGTCAGATAATAAATTATCTGTTAGATTTTCGAAACCGTGTACAAAGTGAATGCAGTGAGTTAGTGAATATCACTTTGCATTTTTGCTCATTACTCAGCCATGCAACATCCATTTGACTTGAAATGTTCACACAATACCCTGTGGACATATCAGATAACAACAATATACATTGCATCAACCATTCATCACTTTTTGCACATGTCAACAAAGTTACTAGATCCCTTTAAAGAGCTCTGATCAGTGGCAGAGCTATACGGGGATGGGGAGGGGGGCACCAATTAAAATAATTTGACAAAATACACTAAATAAGGGGAAACCTTTTATAAAATAAAAATACATACGAGTGTGCCCCTAATAGAAAAAGATACCTGATATAACATGGTAATTTTCAAGGTCCTACGTCTAAACGGGCGGTGAATTTAGACCAAAGCTCAATGGCGTGCTGACAGCTTGCATTGAGGCACTGAATATTTCTGCATATTTTAATGATACTAAGGTTCTGATTTTACCACACAAGCCCTTTTTTATACTTATTCAACAATATTGATTAATTAGTTTGACCAATATAGATAACTTTCCCAATACTGTTATTTGGCTTTAAAGATGAACAAATTCTATAATTACAATTGAAAGTAGACAATTCCAAGGTTACACCGTGACGCTATGGAGCGTTTTTTTCAAAAGTCCAAATAAAATATAGATATTTAGAAATTGTTGTTGTTATGTATTATGTTACCACTATTTTCAAATTATTTATAATAAGTAATAAAATCAAAAGTCCCTATGATCTATGAATTATGAATTATGAATATGAATACATGTGGTAACACCGTGAGGCAAAAATGAATCTGACCAGTTCATTGGCTCCTCATGAAAATCCATTCTTGAGATATCGCTATAAAGAGAACGGGGTGAACGTGGCGAACAGGGCAAACGTACGAACGGACGAACAGACACCCAGAAAACATGATGCCTCCGGTCACTTCGTTGCGGAGGGATAAGAAGGGAATAAACATTCAACTATACATTTGGATATTGTGAGTAAACCTTACCATTTGTATTTTTGTGAACACTAAGTTAACAAAAATAACAAAAATTAAATGTCCCGAGTCTTTACTCTGCAAGTACCAAAAATAAAAGGTCAACAAATTTCCCCATGCTATGAATGTCATCAACAGATGAATGATCTCTGTAAACAAATTAGCTTCCCTTTAAATCACTCTCTCTACTCCGCCGATGGTCACAGGTGATTGCAACTTGAAGCAACAAGAGGTAACGTAATAATGTGTAGGAGCTGGAGGTGTCATGATTGCATTTATGTGCAAGATCTAGAACCACTATTCTTCAGTGCTGTAGTCGAGTCCGGACTCGGACTCGCTTTTGATGGTCTCGTGACTCAGACTCAGAGCCGAGTCCCTATGTAAAACATATGGGAACATGCTATTTCGTTGGGGACTCGGACTCGGAACTTGTGGACTCGACTACAGCACTGCTATTCTTCTATGACATTGAATAGCTTCAAAAGTAGCTGCAAACTTTCTTTAGTGCACAGTCATTGAATTCTAGTCTCAAACTAGTCTCATGTGGAGTCAATACAAAATGTTCTCCAAATTTGAAATATGTAGTCCTCTCTCGACATATGACTGTTTAAATCCACATGCGGGCTGTTAAATGTTCATTCAAGCTTGTTGGAGTTCATCATTTGGCCTGTTTCGCTCGCTTCTTCTTATTCCCTTTGAACGGCGGTCTGCCCGTCTGGGTTTGTCCCTTCTTCTTCCCCTTGAACGAAGGTCTGCTTCCCTGTTTCTGTCCCCAAGGGCCAGTGGGAGCTTTGCCGCTCGTATTATTCCTCCTTTGTCCTCCTCTCCCACGTGAAGCAATGGCGCCTCTGTGCAATATACAGGTTAAGGAAATAATTGCATGCATGCTAATGTTATACTCAATATTATATAACATCTTAGAATGTTCTTAAAATGTGAATTCAGGTCACATGAGTAGAAATGGTCTATTGAAGGATATCTGATACCCGACTGTGCAATGTGCGCATATTGCACAGTTCATACACGCCTTGTTGAATAGACCAGGTGGTTCGTCTTAAAGGGACTTAGTAAGATTGTCCAAATCCTCAAAATCCAATTGGAATTCTAGCGGTTCCCTCATACCTTGTTGTATTCGTATTAACAATAAAAGCATTGGACAGGTTTCGGTTTTTCAAATTTTCCTTTCGTTAAAAAGATAGTTACGATTGAAGTGTTCAGATGTTAAATTATCCACTGGACGGTCAAGACCATGTGCAAAGTGAGTGCAATGAGTTAGTGAATATCACTTTGCATTTTTGCTCATTACTCGGCCATATAACGTCCATTTAAACTTGAAATTTTCACACAACACCCAGTGGACATATCAGATAACAACAATATACAATGTATCAACCACTTATTACTATTTGCACATGTCAACAAAGTTACTAGTCCCTTTTAGTTTCATGCAATATTTTTGGCTATAGCATGCAAAATCATTTGGCATTTCTTTACTATTGCCAATTGTTCTTCTTTTCTATTGATCAAGCATTTACTGTAAGAACACTTAAATTTATTTTTGAGAAACAAGT
Organism: Echinarachnius parma; assembly: GCA_037951105.1. Classification (NCBI taxonomy): domain Eukaryota; kingdom Metazoa; phylum Echinodermata; class Echinoidea; order Clypeasteroida; family Echinarachniidae; genus Echinarachnius; species Echinarachnius parma. Next base: position 101,234 of record JBAMJV010007999.1, on the reverse strand, counting down.
CTTATTTGAAGTTATGTCCATATCATTTTTGATAAGAAAGCACTTGAATATGTAATGCATAAATTACTGGAAAGATAATAATTCATTATCATACCTTTTATCTTCAAATTAATTCACAAATTATGCAACTAAATAAATTGTAAAATACATAATAATGATGGAAAGGATATTGTCTCTTTCTGCTTCTCCTTCTTGACGGCTCTTTTGATCCTGAGTGTCCTCCCTTTCAGCTTGTTTCCAGCAGACTTCAAGGCATACTGAATGGATGATGAATCCTGTCAAATAAAAATGAAAAATATCACCATATTAGATTTCCTGCGAACCCATATTCTTTAATAAAATGATCTCTCGTTTAAAAAACTCTGCTGTTATTGATGCAGACTTTAAGGCGTATTGAACTGACAATGAATCTTGACAAATAATTAAACAACAAAATATAAATTATATAATTTTGTAAGAACACAGATTCTTCAATACAATGATCACTTACTAGTCAGAAAAGCACTGCTATAACAACATCTTGTTATTGAAATAAATGAACTGAAATATGATTTTCTGATAACACAGATACTATCGTAGAAAGGAAACAAGATACGATGGATTTTGATTTAATTTTTTTTTTCTTAATTTTTTTTTAAAAAGTAGAAAGAGAAGAGAAGAGAAGAAGGCAGAACTGGTCAGAATTGCAGACACTCACTTCAAAGAGGACATAGCCAAATCCTTTGCCGACACCTGTTGCCTTGTCCCTGATGATCCGCACACCCTCCACGGTTCCAAACTCCTCAAAGTGGGTCCGCAGCTCCTCGTCGGCCAGGTCAAACGGCAGGTTGCCAACAAACAGCGACCTCTTCATATCATGCTGCAAATAACAATATAAAAGTTTGCGTCAGCCACGAGCATTGCATTTAGCTCCATTAAAGGGGTAGTACAGTTTTGGTAAGGCTGAGCTATACTCATAGGCGCGGGAAGTGGGGGGGCAGGGGGGGCAGCCGCCCCCCCAATCCAAAAAGTGGGGGGGCAAAACGCGTTTTTGCCCCCCCAAAAAGCCCCCCCTCTAAAAAAAAGAAAAAAAAAGAAGAAGAGTGGGAAAGAAACAATAAAATGTTTGAGCTAAGACTTGATAATTCTGACGTTTAAAAACTAATTTAAACATCCAATTTATGTTTTCTCTGCGCTACGCGCGCGAACAGATTATCTCAGTTTGTTGTGAAACTTGCGTGGTCTGGGGTGAGTACTTTTTCTGTACCGGGCCACGTAGTTCCCGTGTAGGCTAGCTGGCATTGCTCTGGATGCTTGTGTGACGTGCACCAAATTGCACCATTTCAAGTATATAAATGCAAAATCTTCCCCGTGGGAGGGGGATACCCCCTCCCAAGCCCTCCCCCTCTGGCTCTACCCCAGCCCTCGGTCGCTTCGCTCCCTCGGCACTCATTTTTGGCTGTAAGCTATGATGTTGGATCATACATAATGTGGCATAATAGTTTGTTTTTATGCACCACGATTGCACCATTTCAAGTATATAAATGCAAAATCTTCCCCGTGGGAGGGGGATACCCCCTCCCAAACCCTCCCCCTCTGGCTCTACCCCAGCCCTCGGTCGCTAGCTTCGCTCCTTCGGGACTCATTTTGGGCCGTAAGCTATGTTGTTGGATCATATATAATGTGGCATATGGTTGAAGTTTTATGCACCAGATTGCACAATCAAAATGCCAAAGCTCCCTACCGTGGGAGGTGGGACACACTACCCCCCCCCCCCCCCCCCCTCCCCCCGCTCTGTCACTTCGCCCACTCGGGCTTGGTCGCTTTATCCTCGCAATGTCTTACTCTCACCTCTGGCTCAAAGTTAATTGGCAACCCTGCGTGTCAGTGGCGGATCTACGGGGGGGGGGGGGGTGTTAGGGGGTTTAACCCCCCCCCCCCCCCCTTGGGCTGCCAAGTGAAAATGTATCAGTGAAAAAAGTGAAAAAAAGTGGAAAAAATAGCCAAAAAAAATCGGCTTGTGGACGAAAGTAATAAAAAAGGTGAAAAAAAAAATCACTTACGGGTGTTCAAAATAGTACAAAAAATTCGCCGCTTCGCAGCTCGTGGACTTGCCCCCCCAATCCAAAACTGCTTCTGGCGCGCCTGGCTATACTATATAGTAACCAAAACCTGCACAATAACATTACAAACTAATAGTCATAACTCCACAATGCTCGAAAGGTATAGAAAATTACAAACCTCTATTAGTAAAAAGCCTGTTATCATTCAAAAAGAGCTATTAAAACACAAGATGGCGATCTCTAAAAAAGCATTGGTTTCAACCATTTTTCATACAAAATTGTGCATCCGACGTTTTGTTGAAATAATAATTTATTCAAACATATAAAGAAACTGACCAGAAATATATTGTGATTAAAAGAAGGCAAAGAAAATGGGATTCCAAATGGATTCGAACCCGAGACCTCCAGATTGCTAGACTGGTGCTCTTCCGACTGAGCTATAGAAAACCCTAGACAGTGCTCGTCCCTGAAACCCCTTAATTCTCATTGCCTGAAAGGTCGCATATATCCCCAAGTTGATTTGTATCCTTCGGGTTTGTGTCAGGTTCATAATAGCTTCTGACCATTCAGGCAATGATAATTAAGGGGTTTCAGGCCAGGGACGAGCACCGTCTAGGGTTTCTATAGCTCAGTCGGAAGAGCACCAGATTGCTAAATCTGGAGGTCTCGGGTTCGAATCCCGTTGGAATCCCATTTTATTTAAAAACCTCTTTTGAACATTTTTGAAAAGTGTACGCATTAAAAAAAAAAAAAAAAAAATCATTGAAACTGATCGGATACATTTATTGATATTTCAGCCATTTCTGAACCGATTTTGATAAAAAATAAAGTTTATTCTGCCATTAAAATTGTATGCTCTTTCAAATGTTACACTTAGTTTTACATTATCTCACAAACAAATTATTTTGTGCAGCGCCAAAAACTGAACTATCCCTTTAATACACTAAAAAAATGTGACCTATAAGTAGTTTAATATTACCAACAGAAGCCTAATAAAGATGCAATATACAAAATGACTGATTTCTGAGTTCTGACATTGAAGAATTAATCTAAAAATTGCCTCTTACCTTATGGTTATGGTAAGGAATTTTACAAAACTGTACCACCTTACATCATTAATAACTAGATGGATCTTCGACTGCGCGCAGTCGAAAATGATGCCTCCGCCATTACGCAATTTATTTATATCAAGCCCAAATCAACATACACACTGAATTAATTCTGTACACGGAATTAATTCTGTTGACTCAATTTTGATGGTACTCTGTCTTTTAGATCTTGACGTATCACAATTATGAGCTATCAGTGACCTTGACCTTTGCCCTCATGACCCCAAAATCTAATGACTACAATTGTTCCCTAAGATACATTCAGGTATCAATTTGGATTGAAATCTGATATTCAGTTCTTGAGAATTCCAATCTCAAGCTACTTTTACATATGAGCCCTGTGACCTTTGACCTCATGACCCCCAAAATCTAATCAGTTCATTGGCTCTCCAAGGAACATACATGTACCAAGTTTGGTCAGAATCTGTCAATCCCTTCTTGAGATACGCGATCACAAGCTATATTTGCATATATAATGAGCTCTGTGACCTTTGACCTTTGACCTCATGACCCCAAAATCTAATCGGATCATCGGCCCCCCAAGATACATACATGTACCAAGTTTGGTCAGAATCAGTCAATCCGTTCTTGAGATACGCGATCACGAGCTATTTTTGCATATATAATGAGCTCTGTGACCTTTGACCTCATGACCCCAAAATCTAATCAGATCATCGGCACCCCAAGATACATACATGTACCAAGTTTGGTCAGAATCTGTCAATCCCTTCTTGAGATAACACGATCACGAGCTATTTTTGCATATATAATGAGCTCTGTGACCTTTGACCTTTGACCTCATGACCCCAAAATCTAATCAGATCATTGGCCCCCCAAGATACATACATGTACCAAGTTTGGTCAGAATCCGTCAATCCGTTCTTGAAATAACGCGATCACGAGCTATTTTTGCATATATAATGAGCTCTGTGACCTTTGACCTCATGACCCCAAAATCTAATGACTACAATTGTTCCCTAAGATACATTCAGGTATCAATTTGGATTGAAATCTGATATTCAGTTCTTGAGATTTCCAATCTCAAGCTACTTTTACATATAATGAGCCCTGTGACCTTTGACCTCATGACCCCCAAAATCTAATCAGTTCATTGGCTCTCCAAGGAACATACATGTACCAAGTTTGGTCAGAATCTGTCAATCCCTTCTTGAGATACGCGATCACGAGCTATTTTTGCATATATAATGAGCTCTGTGACCTTTGACCTTTGACCTCATGACCCCAAAATCTAATCGGATCATCGGCCCCCCAAGATACATACATGTACCAAGTTTGGTCAGAATCAGTCAATCCGTTCTTGAGATACGCGATCACGAGCTATTTTTGCATATATAATGAGCTCTGTGACCTTTGACCTCATGACCCCAAAATCTAATCAGATCATCGGCACCCCAAGATACATACATGTACCAAGTTTGGTCAGAATCTGTCAATCCCTTCTTGAGATAACACGATCACGAGCTATTTTTGCATATATAATGAGCTCTGTGACCTTTGACCTTTGACCTCATGACCCCAAAATCTAATCAGATCATTGGCCCCCCAAGATACATACATGTACCAAGTTTGGTCAGAATCCGTCAATCCGTTCTTGAAATAACGCGATCACGAGCTATTTTTGCATATATAATGAGCTCTGTGACCTTTGACCTCATGACCCCAAAATCTAATGACTACAATTGTTCCCTAAGATACATTCAGGTATCAATTTGGATTGAAATCTGATATTCAGTTCTTGAGATTTCCAATCTCAAGCTACTTTTACATATAATGAGCCCTGTGACCTTTGACCTCATGACCCCCAAAATCTAATCAGTTCATTGGCTCTCCAAGGAACATACATGTACCAAGTTTGGTCAGAATCTGTCAATCCCTTCTTGAGATACGCACGGACGTACGGACGGACGGACGGACGGACGGACAACCCGAAAACATAATGCCTCCGGCTACTTCGTTGCGGAGGCATAAAAATAAAATAAAATATAATTCAAATATCAAGTTATCCCAAAAATATTGAGAGAAAAGTCCACACTTTACCCCAATGCTGCAAGAAGTATCTTTTATGTGTGGCTTAGTCAGGCAAGTAAATCAAGATTTTTAAATTGTAAGTGGCCTAAAACCTAATCTGGTGGCCCCAAACAAAGGAAAACATAAAAAGTCTGCTATGTATGGTTGCCCAAATTGGCTAGTAAAACATGAATTAATGGAATGTTGGTGGCCAAAGCTAATTTTGAGTGGCCCTGGGCCTGGCTTATTTCGAGGTTTGCTTTACCTTCTTGTCATTACCAGCAATATCCACCCTGAGATGATGTTTGTTGACAATTGTCCCATTGCTGAGGATTAAACAAGATAAAAATCATCAGTTAATGCGAAGAAACACAAACAAGTATAGAACATAAACTTAAATCATAGAAAATGCAAAGAAAATTAAATCACAGACAATTAATGCAAGAACTTTATAACAGAGAAAATACATACAATGGAATTGTATACACTGCCCCTAATTATAGCTAGGTGACCCTGCACCAATCGTCAAATATCGTTTTCCCAAAAAAAATGACCATTGGCTTCAACAAATTTGCACGCAATATCATATTTCTATGTTATACACTAAAATGACAAAGCAATAAAGATTTATGACTAGAGCGATCCCATTTAAATCATTATATACAGGGTTCAACACTAGCACTTGCCCGCTTTTCTAGAGCAAAATAACAAATTGGTGTTCAGTAAGTTAAATTTCATAAATTGTCTAGTTTGCTTGCAAGATCGGGCAATTAAATAACAGCTCAACTATGAGAGAACAATGTAATTTCATATGTATAAATCTAATCTAGAAGTAAGATGGCAAGTAAATTTTACATTGGGGTAAGTAAAATGTCTAAATGTATGATTTTACTTGCCCAAATGGGTCAGTACAGAAAAAAAGTGAGTGTGAAGATTTGCATAATAGGCAGATCAAACTACGTACTGTGATTCACATCATTTTGTTTCACATTATTTTTTTTATTTTCAGGTAAATACATTTTAATGTCCGGGCAATTACAATTTGAAAATTGATGATTTTACTTGCCCATAAAGGGCAATCGAACAAGAAAACTTACGAATTCAAGTCTTACAAAAATAGAATTTGGTGGCCCGAAACAAAGAAAAACATAAACACAATTATAAAAACAAAAAGTCTGCCATACTTGATGGTTGCCAAGTCAGGCAAGTACAATGTGGCAATAATTAAATGTTGGTGGCTCAAATCTTATTTTTGGTTGCCTGAGCTGAATTTGGTGGCCCCTGGACAGGCAGGCAAGAGCTAATTTTTATCTCTGGACTTGCAACTTACCTCTCCAAAGCAGCTTGCGCACACTGGTCCTCTTTGAAGACAACATAGGCATTGAAGGACTTCCTCTTGGGGTTCAGTTCTTGCCTGGAAGAGAGTGAAGGACATGGATTGGGAATTTACACAATACGTAGGTACAAGAGCATAATTATGTGACCGGATATAGTAAACCCTGCACTTGTCGGTAGTTTGTGATTTGAAGAAATGGGCATTTTAAGTTAATAAGATATTCAAGTTATTACATGTATATTATTAGTTATGCATGTTAAGGACTTTAATTTATGTAAGTAAAATTGAAAACATTCATATCTTTGCCAAATATTATTCAATGTTTTAGGAGACAGCATCAAATGAAAGGTTGTGATAAGGCCTTTCTTGTGGCTTGATAATCTAAATTGTGTATGTTAGCCACCAAGTGCGGGGTTCTGTTATATCCAGTCATATTATGTAACCCATTGGGAATATATTGGAAGTAGGCACAGAGGCAGTATGATATATAAAGTAACTTGACAAGCGTATGCATTTATATGCATTTAATGAGATGTGACTGCATTTAAACATATAATATACATAGTTTTTAAAAACATGTTTAATTCTTAGCGCCTGTTAGCCAAATGCTACAACTTTCCCAAAATCAGGAGACTTTTTCAGTTTTTACAAATACACAACTGGTTAATTGAGAACATATCTTAATGGCACAGGACATTTTGGTACTCATACAAGCAGAAGGGAGGCTGAGCCCTGTAATACCCCTAAGGCTATTAAAGTAATCTAGTTAGTTAAGCCCTTGTCACATATCAATGGATAGTGCTATCGGACGCCCAATGGAGAGAAAAATGTTCATTCCGTTTGTCTCCGTTCGTATGCGTTCTTGCCTGTTTCTTGTTCGCCGATTATGTTCCTTATCAGGCGATGTCTGTTGTTTTATCCCATAGAAAGTTTTGTGTATGCTGCAATGGAGTCAACTTTCACCACCGGATAATTTGATTTCGTAAATTTGCTATCCATCGGGCATCCGTTTAGGCTATCCGGTGATATGTGATGACACCCTTGTTAGTATGACCACTTACTTGATTGCAGCAACTTTCTTGGTCATGCTGAGGTCTGCTACACCCTGAAGAGTGAAACGAACAAGTATACATGTTAATTATCACATTTAACAAATATATTACATTGAAGTTTTATACAATGAAAATTTACATCAGAGTTACAACTTATTTACAATGTTGAGCTACGATTACTATTCATAATATCCAAGCAAAAAAAGGAGAAGATGCCTATAATAGTACTACATGTATTCCAAGATTTTGTAAAAACGAATACAATGACTTTCACTTACTTACTTACACACTCACACGCACAAATACAAACACACGTACATGTATGCTATACACACAAGCGATGTCACTTTATATAAAGAAATAAAACATTGAGCCACAACTCACCATTGACCTGAATCGTATGCTCTCAATTGTTCCATAGCTCTTGAACAGCCCTTTCACCTCCTTTGAAATAGAAGAAAAGTTGTACATAATTAGTCTATATTGGACAAAAATTCAATACTTTCAAACTTTGGTGGACTAACACAAGACTTTGGTCATACTTGGTCAGGTGCGTTAAAAAATAGCCAACAGACAACAGTCAATATTTGGCTGCTTTGAGATCCATTATATGGTGGCCCCCGGGGCAGTGGGTTTGCAAACTATTCTTGAGATACTGCATTAATGCTCTATAAGTTTTGCCTATCCCTATGACCTCAAGACTCTAAATTCAAACAAGATTAGAAGCTCATCCAAATTGCATAAAGGTACTGCATGTTGATGTCAATACATCAATGGTTCTTGAGATATATTGTGATAACAAGGATGGGACATAACACAAATCGTATAACTAAGTGACAAACCAAAAACATATTACATTGGCAACACTTGCATACATACATAATTTGAAGTTGAAATATGAATATAAACACACAATATGCATTCATATCAGTAAACACATGAACGAGTATATTTATCAAGTTGTATATATATTCTATACATCTCCCCTCTGGCCACTTTGTAGCAGGGGCAAAGAAATTACCTTTTTCGATATGTCAACAGGTAAGTTTCCTACAAATAGAGTTCTGGCAAGAACAAGGGGGTCCTGAATCTCCTGAGTATCAGAGTGATGATGCTTCTTCTTCCTTCTTCCTTCTGACTCATCGTCGCTCAAGTCCCGTCTTTTCCTCTTTGTGGTAGAGGGCGCTTTCAGATTGGTGTCCCCTTTCTGCTGAATCTTCTCATTAACTTGGTTTGCCGGTGGGCCGCTTTTCTGTTTGACAACTGATGGTTTAAAGAATGAAGAGAGTCCTCCGCCACCATCTTTAGCTTCTGATGACACACTTCCAGAGCCAAGAAAGCCTGCTACACTTCCCCGAATATATTCCTCTTTCGATGCAGTTGATCTGAAATTTGGATGGATAAAATACATCTGCTTGATAATTGATGGTTAAAGGAATAAAGAGAGGCCTGTCCCTGTATCATCTCTACCTTCTGATGAAACTGACTCCACACATCGCGAGCCAAGAAAGCTTGCTACACTTCCCTGAATATATTCCTATTTCGATGCAGTTGATCTGAAATTTGGATGGATAAAATACATCTGCTTGATAACCGATGGTCAAAAGTATTAAAGAGAGGTTTCTATTGCATCTCTAGATTCTGTTATACCGACTCCACACTTCCAAATAAAAGTTCCATGAAAATTGAAATATTTGCTAATTGCTATACTTCCTGGAATTTATGTACCCATCGCGCTCTACTCCTGTAGCATACCTGTACTAATGTACTTATGTGTAAAATACTTTGTATGTTACACATGGCGCCGCACACTACATGGTACCATTGTTCTATACCGCTAGCGTCCGGTCGTAACCATTAACAACTCATTGTCAACTGGGTCAAAGTGAATTCGCCGACACCCCTCGCACAATCAATTGCCCCGCCGTGCGAAAAAATAATGCACTACGGCAATGTGATTCTGTATGCTATACACAATCGGTATAGGTGGCCCTGCTGGTGTCCTGTAGTTCATTTAAAATTAAACAGGATCAAAACAGGATCAAATCAAAGCAATTTAAATCGCACCGACCCCGTCTGCTTTGTACAAGAAATTAAAATTTTTTTAGTTTTTAATCTAATTTAAAACCGTTTTGTAGCTAGATTGTTTTATGTTTAAATTACAGTTTAGTGACTTTAGTCCTTTGTGTATGTAAGCAGAGTAAGTACTACCACATGCTGGGCTTTTGCCTTTTGGGGCATTATATTTGGTGGCAATTAAATAATTTTGTTTGACTAGCCTTGTGAAATTCATCAATTCAAATGATCAATCATTCTGAATTTCTAATTTTCTGCAGTGTCAGTTTGATTAAAGGCATGCCTGTAAAGTGTCTAACTCCACGAAAAATACTTGGAGCTTCCTCGTTTCTCTTCTGCCGTGTTGTAAGAGAAGAATAAAATAGGGTTAGATTTTTTCAAATGTCCCTTTAGTATGAAGATATTTATCATTGAAATCTTTTATTTGAAAAGCGTTGGCAACGCTTTTCAAATAAAGTACAATTGTCGTAGCTGAACACGTCCGGCCAGCGCGCGTGGGAAACCTTCCCGACCCGACTGAACTTTGAGCCGAGCGCGCGCAAATTCCATGAATTCTGTACCGTATGTAAACATACACGGGTGTGGATATCGTCAAACGGATGATTATTACTGCGACAAATCTACGACAGGCCATCAGTATTCGGTGATAAAATATGAACTCAATATTTGTTTTTTCACTAGGTAAACAGTGTTCGTTTTATTTCAAGCTTTCACAAATCTTTCAATTGTATTTTACAATGATATTGATATAGGATTGAAGTCTCAAATGTCATTTTGTGCAATATCTGACACTTTACAGGTATCCCTTTAGTTCAATTGCTTTTAAATTTAAAACTTTAAATCCAATCATAATTCCATAATTTCTGTATCTTTTAAATTTATGCTCTTTCAACAATCACTCCTTTCATTTCGTTATTCATTTCATAAAATTACTTTCGGATAACAACTTAAAAAATGAAAGTTATATTAAACTACCAAGGGTGCCGGACAACTCGGCCAACGGATAACTCGACCCTTACCAACTCGGCCAACGACCCTTACATACTCGGCCAACCCGAGTTGGTAGGGGTCCGGTCTGACTTCGGACAACTCGACCCCTTTTATTTTTGTTTAATTTTCGACATTTTAAATATTTTTTTCTAAATAAAAAGTAATAAAATGGGGAGAAACGGTCTTCACGGGCATCATGTGTAAATTTTGTTACGTGAAATAAAGTATTTGTGGAGATAATTTGATTTTTGAAAGGTCATACTTCTGGTGGGTTTTTTTCCTCGTCGCCAAGATTTTGTCACGTGATATCCTCCGCACTCGAACCCACTCGACAGTCGATTTGTGCCTATTTTTCAATCAATTCGCCTTGAAACAAAATATTCAATAACTGTTCGCTTAAATTGGAGTTTTGTGAGTCTCAAGCTGTTAATTTGTTGTTGACATGAATTCTTAAACGTACATTTTCAAGCACAAAACTCTCCGAATCGCGAGTGGCTTCAAGCCCAGTTCGTATGACATCCTCCGCACTCGGCCGTTATTGGTAAGTGACAAAGTCGATTTGTGTCTAATTTTCAATCAATTCGCCTTGAAACAAAATATTTAATAACTGTTCGCTTAAATTGGAGTTTTGTAAGTCTCAAACTGTTAAATTTTGTTGACATGAACTCTTAAACGTACATTTTCAAGCTCAAAACTCTCCTAATCGCGAGTGGCTTCAAGCCTAGTTCGTATGCCGTGCAGTGGCGCCGCGGTGCCCTAAGCTCCAGGGCGGCTTCGCATCGACAAGTCCGCCCGCCGCAGCGGCCTGCCCTTGTTCTGGGACTACGCTACGCTGTGTTCGTCGCTGGGTCGTATTGACCGAGTATTTTTGTATGAAATTCTCTTTTTTTTAGACCAATTTACAGTCCCCTATGCAAAGATTGAACCCCACATTTTCATATTTGATGGACGATTCTTTGGATTTAGTTTCTGGTGGCCATAATAAACAACAAATTGAGCCTGGGTAAGGCCAGTAAAAATTTAACGCCAAGTTCACAACAGACCGCATAACTTGCCCCTTGCATGCCCTGTTGCTGCGGTTCACCGTTGCTGCGAATTGTGTTAGCAAGGAGTGTTAGACTCTGTCTAGTGCAGTGCATGGTTGAGTCATTTTCTAAATTTGTAACAAATTATAATAAATGCATAGAATAGATAGCAAACAAATAAATGGAATTTGTCTGACATTTTGTCCCCCCAGAGTAACCAAGACAACAGTGGCGCGGTGTACCCTGCAAGTGATTGGGGGGGGAGCATGTGCCCCCCTCCCATGAAACCCGTAGCTGTTCCACCGCAAGACAATGACGTAGCGTGGGCAGCTGGACGGTGGGCACTGAATATCGAAGAGGGGTACTACGTTGAGAAAGCGAGGCAACCGATTTGGGGGCAGGGCCTTCTTCATGTTGTCTATTTTTTGTAATGTTTTGAAAATTAATTTTGTTCATTTTCTCACATTTTGAATTATATCCCACAGATTTGGTAATGTAGTGGTCAAGTAACAAAGATACCAGTGGCTTGGCGTAGTCGGAGTGATGGGGGCCATATGACTTGTGAGTTATTAATTGTGGGGCCGGGCACAGCCTATTGATGTTTCTCTATATTTTCACAGATAAACAATGAGATTGTTTTATTTTTTTTGCAAATCATTATTTTTTGTTTTTGTTTGGGGGGGGGGGGGGGGGGGGTAGTTAGGCCACCACAAGACAATGACTTGGCGTGGGCAGTTGGACGGTGAGCACCAAATATTGGAGAGGGGTGCTACATTGAGGAGGCGAGGCAACCTAGTAGGGGGCAGGGCGTTCTTCATGTTTACTATTTTGTCACATGTTTTTAACATTTATTTTGTTCATTTTCTCACACCCAGATTTGATAATGTGGCGGTCAAGTAACCTAGACAATGACGTAATGTGGAACCAGATTTGGGGCAGTGTACATCAGAGAGGAGGTAATTAGTGATAGAGCTTGGAGCAGGGTATACTTGACAGTGGCGGAATCTACGGGGGGGGGGGGTTAGGGGGTTTAAACCCCCCCCCCCCCCTCCTTGGGCTGCCAAGCGAAAATGTATCAGTGAAAAAAGTGAAAAAAAAAGTGAAAAAAAAATCACTTACGGGGGTTCAAAATAGCTTTAAAAAATTGACGCTTCGCGGCTCGTGGACGAACGCTCGTGGACGAAAGTTACAAAAATCACTTACGGGGGTTCAAAATAGCCAAAAAAAATCAGAAAAAAAGGTTAAAAATAGCAAACAAAAATTTGCGGCTCGTGGACGATGCCATTGGGTCAAACCCCCCCTTAGCAAAAAGCTAGATCCGCCCCTGCTTGATCTCATGTCATCAAGATGTTAAAAAAAACAAATAGCATTTGGAAATTTTGAGAAAACAACTTTGAGATTTACCAAACTAATTGAACAATATTGTTAAAATAGTATTAAAATGACTTATGTGGTAAAATATGAACCTTTCTCTATCATAAGATGCAGATAATGTCAGTTGCTTTTTGTTTACATGGCATGGGTCAGGCTGTATATAGTCTAGTGGCTTAGCGTCAAATTTCTCGATTATCATTACTTGCGGAATAAAATCGCCATTTTTGGTACAGGGCTTCCTTGTGAAGAAATGAACAATCTTAGCGTAGGAATACGCTTCAAATATTTAATTTAAGCGTATTGATTTGGCTTTGAGTTCTCATCTCAAGTTGAAATATGTTGACAAATATATACAGAACTCATATCAGTTTCTGGTACTATACATGGTACAAATTAGAATCGTAAATCTTAAATTTATGAGGAATATAACAAAAAGATTAAATTTGCTATACAGGGTGGTCCCAAAGAACGGAACGGTGCACTTCCCAAAATAATGTATAGTAACAAAATAATAATGTCCATTAGATAGGGTGCCTTTTCCTATGAAAACAATACCAAGAACAGTAATTTCAGTTGTGTAGTTTTTGTCTTAGGACACTCTGAGTGACACCATGTCAGGTTCCCATTTTTGTCACTTACTGCCCGTCATATCAAACAACCATGCCCATTCTCTCGGCACACAGCTGAATGAAACAATATTCCAATATCGCACGTATTGCTCGTTGTTCAATACTATGATGGGCAGTAAGTGCGATTTTTCACGCACTGACTTGGTAAAAATTGACCAAAATAGGAGCCTGACATGGTGTCACTCAGAGCCCCCTAAAACAAAAACTACACAACCAAAATAAATTACTGTTCTTGGTATCGCTTTTCATTGGAAAAGATACCCTACCGATAGACATAATTATTTTGTTACTATATTTTGGGAAGTGCCCCATTCCGTTTTTTGGGGATACCTTGTATAGTGATGTTGACTTGGTTGAATTTATAATGTCAGGCACAAATAGGAATATGTAATCTGTGATTTATATTCATTATTCTTTCTGCTATTATAGGTTTAGACTCATCAAGATCCACCTCTGATATTAAGAGAGTCAACTTACTGCATTCAAGGCCTTCATCCATATATCGGTCCGAATACATCTTTTGGAGGAGATGAATCTTAGTTGCAGACTTTTCTGACTGTACACCAGAATGATCATGATCATCTATGATGTAAGTTCTCTTATTTGGTAAATTTGGGGAAATCAAGAAGTTGTGGGTTGGAGCGCCACCAAGTCCGCTTGTGAATTTTTTGAGCAGTGGCATAGAATGGTCAGACCAAGTAGGGGTGGGAGCATGTGAATTATATGGGGGCACACCCTATGTTTTTATTTATTTTGAAAAGAAGGGGGGTAGTCGTAGAAAATTGTCTCAGCCAAGACCGTGAATTTTCGACATTTTCGAGGCCAAGACCACATTTTTTTGACATTTTCGAGGCCAAGACCACGGTTTTTCGCACTTTTCGAGGCCGAGACCATGGTTTTTCGCACTTATCGAGGCCGAGACCATCGAAAATGACAGTCGAGTCCGCTAAAATTTGGTCTCAAGACCATTTACAACTTTACAAGGGGGAGGGGGGGTATGAACCCCCAAACCCCCCCCCCCCTGGGTACGCCTATGGGCAAAACTGGTATGGGGAGCGGGCACAGGGGCACATGCCCCCCCCCCCCCCCCCCCCCCCCCCCCCCCAAAAGGAAAAGAAAAGAAAAAAAATTAAGAAAAAAGAATTCTTTTTGAAAAAAAGAAGAAATAATTATAGAGACATTAGACTGGCAGCCCAGAGGGGTTTGGTGCATCAAAGAGAGAACCAATTTCTGAACATGAATTTCAAGATTTGAATCTAACAAATCCAATGTATGCGTCTGACGGGGTCTACCCATTGCTTTTGGCTCCTGTGCGCCTCCAAATATACCCCTCAAAAATACAACTCTCGTAGATTCATGTGTCGATCGAAAATGTTGGTCTCTGTATGATGCTTCTATTGAATTAATTCATAATAGACAGGCGCATGCATGCATGCTGGCGCTGGCTGGTTGGCGGCGTGCAGAAAGTCCATTTTTGTCATTTATCAACGCTAATTAAGACAAAATAAATGCTAGGACAATGTCACGATTATTACTACATTGGTACTCATCAAAGAGAAGATTGTTAAAATATAAATTAATCGAAACACATGTTTTTCTTACAGCCTTGAGAGGGTGATGTTGAAAACCCTTTACTCTTATTGATGATGAATATGTAGGCTTGTCAGAAAATATTACTTTGGGAGTTTTGAAAGACTAAATGCACGCATATTGCACTAGAGAGTTTAGAGAGGCTTCGTGTACAGAGACTATGGGTCGAAGTTCTTTAGATGACGTCACACCAATAGAGGGCAGCATAATATATTTCGGCATTCCCAGAACAATCAGATATTTACTAATTACCCCCAACCAAATTTTATTGAGGAAAAATTACATATAGAGAGATCAATTGTGAAAATTAGGCCATCTAGACGTTGTAGTTCCTTTAAATAAAAATAATAAAAAAACATTTTTCTTGAACAAGAACAAAAAGAGGGGACATCTAGAGGTGGAGAGATTTATTCAGGGGCAAGCACTGAAGAGTGGACAGGACAAAAGAAGTGCACTAATTTGGGGTAGGTGAGGGTAGAGCTGGGAAGCTGGAAGAAAGAGCAGGATGTGGGACAAAGGGGGAGTGTGTGCAGGCAGATGCATTCATGCAATGAATGGGATATGTGGGGGGGGGGGGGGGGGGGGGAGGGGGGGGGGGTGCAACATGGGCATGGGTGGATGTGCATGTGGAAAATAACTTAAAGGAACTACAGCATCCAGATGGCCTAATTTTCACAATTCGGCTCTATATGAATTTTTTCCCAAAAAAAGAATTTGGCAGTCATTTCTCATGAAATCAATCAATTTTGGGGTAATTAGTAAATATCTAATTGTCCTGGGAACGCCCCTTTTAAATCGCCAAAATGTGACGTCATCTAAAGAACGGACTAATGAACTAAATTCTGTAGATGACGCGTCATGACGTATTATAGACGTAAGCCAATGAATTGTCAATCACATGTCGATCACGCTGCCGATTCCGGACCCTAAATGTGGGTGGGGCGTAAACTGGCTGCTTAGTGAGATTTGGCACCAGAAAACTAGTCTTAAATCACAACTGTGTTTATTTTCATGGATTTTTTTTCGGCAGACCTATGTTTCAAGTCATCAACTATGGAATAAGTGTCAAAGTATGTTGTATTCTTTATGTCCTTTAAAGGTAGAATGTGCAGTTTCTCCCCTCTTCAAGTGAAATCTTGGTGGTTTCACTACAAAGCAGTAGGTAACTTAATTTTCAGCTTCATAGAAAGCTAATTACCTTGATGGGATAGTTCAGTTTTGGTAAGAGAGTACAGTTTTGGTCAAACTGAAATTTAGTAACCAAAACCTGCACCATTACATTACAAACTATTAGTTATAACTCCACCATGCTTGCAAAATTAAAAATTAACTAAGTAAAAAGCCCGTTATCATTTGATGACACACGCGGTACCCGGGGTACCGCGTTGTGTAGCGCCATCTTGTGTCCACTCGAAGTACAACCGTATTGCGTTGTGCATGCAGTGCAGCGTGCGCTTGTATGCACGCTATACCCCAGTACAGCCCTAAAAATTAAATAAATAATTCAACAAAATGGCGGATACTTGTCTGGTACCCAGGGTACCGTTTATGTCATCAAATATTGATTGAAGACTTTTCAGATGATTTTGTAAATCGCGGTTACTCCCTTAAAAGGGATTCGTATTAACAAGAGCATGTGGCAGGTTTCGAAATTTCCTTTTCGTTTACAAGATATTTAAGATTGAAGTGTTCGGATTTGTTTTACTATCCAGTATCAGTGCAATATCAGTGCAATGAATAGTGAATATCGCTTTGCATATTCGCTTATTACTTGCCCATAACATCCAATTCAATTAAGAAGCAGTTAAAACTCAAGTGGACCGGTGCTCTCTAAAAACTCATTGGTTTTAACCATTTTAAATAAAATATTGTGCATGTCAGGGACCGCAGAAAGGTTTTGAAAGTGGGGGGGGGGGGGGGGGGCTGACCACAAAAATGGGTCGCACCCGGGTTGAGTTTATCCTGTCATTAAATCATAT
Organism: Echinarachnius parma; assembly: GCA_037951105.1. Lineage (NCBI taxonomy): Eukaryota > Metazoa > Echinodermata > Echinoidea > Clypeasteroida > Echinarachniidae > Echinarachnius > Echinarachnius parma. Next base: position 84,004 of record JBAMJV010007999.1, on the reverse strand, counting down.
GCTCTTACAAATTTGACACTTAAGTTTCTCATTATCTCACAAACAAATTAGTAGGCCTATTTGTTTGTGTAGCGCCCTCTATACCAAAACTCAACTATCGCTTTAAAACTTGATTATCTGATATAGGGAGAATCAAAATTTACCACCTCTCTAATCAGTTACCTGTAAAATGAGTTGTATTGGTCTTGTTTGGCTGCCCTTCTTTTGATTATTCCAACAAGTTTATTCATTAGTAGCCAGAGAAAAAACGTATTAAAGGGATAGTTGAGTTTTGGTAGAGAGGGCGCTAGACTACTTTTTTTTTTGTGAGGTAATGAAAAACTGAGTGTAAAATTTGAAAGAGCATAATATTTAAATAATAATAAATAATAAATCGGTTCAGAGACGGCTGAAATGTCCATAAATATTTCAATTTGTAATAAAGCTGGGGCCCCAGGTCCCTTTAAAGTAAGCTTTTAGAAAAAATGTACTTTAGATATTTGGACCACCAAAGGGACTGGTATGACAGCTTCATTTGCCTGCCTTCAATGTCTAAGCTGGAAGAACAGATGCTGGACTCTGCTACATTGATATCTTCTTCATTTGAAACTGTGAAGAAGAAAGTCTCCATGCATGTATTAATCACACAAATTATTTAGTCAGAATATAGAAAATGAAAATCAATCATTCACAAAGTTGCTAAGACTCGACCGACATGTTTTTATGGCATTCTACACTAAATGAAACGGAACTGAACCAAGCCGCCACACTAACTTTTTTTTTGTACTTGCCCTCTTACTTCTAGATGAGATCAACACATATGAAATAACATTGTTCTCTTTTAGTTGGAACAGTTATTTATTTGCCCAATCAGGCAAGCAAACTAGACACTTCATACCTAGCAGAATTAATTTGTCTTTTTTGTTCACATTGTTTTTATGGACAAGTAATTTTCTCTTCAGGCATGTAAAACTTGAACATTCCTGATTTTGCTTGCCCAAATGGGCAAGTAGAAAGAAAAGTTAGTGTGGAGGCTTGATTTATTTATATATGTTATCTGTTCCTTTTCAATTTATTTCTTTCACAGCTGGAATTGGAATCTAATCTCCTTCACTCGAGGCCAAGATTGGATCAACTATAGAAGATGAAACCAGAGGCATTATGTTTTTGGGTTGTCCGTCCGTCCGTCCCTACGTACGTCCCGTTCTCGTGATCGCGATATCTCCAGAACCGGTTGACAGATTTTAACTTATATATATGTATCTCGAGGTCATTAGGTTAAAGGTCAAAGATCATAGTTCTCATTATATATGAGAAAATATGTAATTTATTTCTGCCACTCATGTATGCCTATCACCATGGCAACCGACCTAAATCTGAGATGGAAGGACAAATCACTGGAAATTAGAACAATATTGGTCAAGGAACAAGAACAGGAAGCAAGTTATGACTCATTTAAGATGTCCATTTGGGGTACTCAAATCGGCAACTTTAATAGGTTTGTGGACAACTCCCTATATGTTTTGTACACAAATTTATCATCGTTCAGTTTTATATTTCTATTTAATTGTAAACAAAGGTTCATTCATATTTTTACAATACATGTAGCATATTTAACAATTGCCCTATGGCACTTAGTCAGGTATAATTATTAGTTAATGTATATGTTTTTCAAGTGGAGTTTAATTTCATTAAACGAATGAAATAGCATAAATTAATATGATTGTCTGTCTTATCTATATTTTTGCAGATGTATGTGTGCATGAAAGCGCATGAATAAGCTGCTCTCCACCTAACTCTAGTGAACGCTAGCGCGGAGCGCTAGCGTTCTAGGTCGGTATGTGTGTGAGTGTGTGTGGGCGTATGTGTGTGTGCGTGTGGTGGTGGTGTCAGTCCCTTATTTGATCACATAAGTGTTGGAATGAATAAAGGGGATGAAATATGGGGAACATGAGGAAATCTTTTTAAAAATACATTATTACAAAGAGTGTGCCCCCAATCAATCATGTCTCCCCCAATCAGAAAGGGCAGTTACAGGGGACGGGGGGGGGGGGGGGGGGGGGGGGTGGGCACATGCACCTGACGAAAAATTCATACTTCCATGACAGATATGGACAACTGATATCTGCCCCAAAATGTGTAATTTTAATATAAGCATAAATATAAGATTAGGGAAAGGTCATGTAATGCTCATTATCGGGCCAGATTATATAATTTGAGGTATAAATGGTGATTATCAGCCATTGAAACCGGTCGGGCAAAAAACTGCCCTCTCATAAAAATCAAGGCACCCCCCTTTCCCCTGGTGGCCCCCAATGATACAGCAACTGCTCATAAGTCCAAATACGCTATACAACAGACTGGCTACACCACTACATGTACCGTTAATTATCAATAATTAGAAAAAGAATGAAATAAGTTGAAACATAAAGTGAGCCCCCAACGATAATTAAATACAAAATAATACAAAAGAAAAGTAATATAGAGTATGTGGTCTAACCGTGATGCTTTCATTAAAAAAAAAATTTCTAAAAAACTATATTGAATGGGAATGTGCCCCCTCCCCCCCCCCCCCCCATGGCCCCCGGCCAATCTGATATGATATGCCACTGTCGGTTTAGTATCCTATCCCTATGTTCAACCATCTGGATACCAGCTGGCGTAAATATTCATTTTGAATGCATGAGCGCCAAAAATATAAAACAACTACCCAGAAGCTTTTTATCATTTTGTATTTAATTTTTTTTTTTTTTTTCAATAGTAGCTCCTTCCTCTAGTTTAAACTTCCAAAAATGTATCTGTCAGGATTTATATGATACTATTTTTATTAAATTTTACATACGATTTAGGCCACCTTTTTGGTTAATTTCCACTAAAGCACTCACACACACACACACCCACACACACAAACACTTTAATGCATGGCCAAGTTTCACGCGATAACCCAATCGTAATCCCTAGCGAACAGTATTTTAAACCTATTTGCTGTACCTTTTTAAACCCCAAAATATGTAAATAAGTAAGTTTAACTGTGATGTTACAAGACATGTTAAACGGAGAGATCCACTTTTGCAAGCCAAAATTCAAAAGTTGCGAGGTAATTGTCTTATATGAAAGGAAATGTCAGCATGCCTGAAAAAATTAGGGCTTGAAATCTTTTTCGTGGAGTTATAGACCTAAAACTGAATAAACTGAGGGACGTCGGTTAATTAGGTACATACGTATTTTCGGCCGGTGAGTAAGTTCGTACATAGATTTCACGGAGTGCCAGATCGGTATGCATGACCCCTACGTGACCCACACTAGCTACGTGACCCGCGCATAAGTACTAATGTGTGAGCGTTTACCAAGCAAAATACCCAAACATCGCTTAAACTGACTACATGTAATTATATATTCTTTCTTTTTGAGATCTTTTTCCGTGACATACGTTAACAAATGTCGGCTTCACAATACCTTTACGAGAATTAGTACTATATTGTTGTAATATTATGCTAAATCAGTTGAACTCCTTTATTGACCGATATATAGTTTAAATGGAGGGACGCATTCGTTTTTCATTCGTAGAATCCAAATTAGAGGGCTGTTCGCTCTGATTTTTTTTTTGCGTGTTACATTGATCCCCATCCGTCAACTGAAAGCTGTTCAGACGTTTTGTAAAAGTGGACCTGTCCCTTTAAGAAAGAAAGAAGACAGAAGTAAAAAATACCAATACATTGAAGAGCAAATACCCAAACATAGGGGGGACTTGGTATGGAGGCGACCTTTCCAGACAATTAGGGGGCGACTTGGTAAGGAGGCGACTTTGTATAGGAGGCGAGTAACGGGGGCGCCGGACGGGGGGCGACCCGACCAGTCACCGTCCAACTGCCCACGCTACGTCATTGTCTTGCGGTGGCACAGCTACGGGTTTCATGGGAGGGGGGCACATGCTCCCCCGTGCCCCCCTCCCCCAAATAATTTGCAAAAGCAATCAAACATAATCTCATCTGCCTCCAATAAATCGCGATACATGTGCCCCCCCCCCCCCCCCCCCCCCCCCAATCACTTGCAGGGTACACAGCGCCACTGTTGTCTTGGTTACTCTGGGGGGACAAAATGTCAGACAAATTCCATTTATTTGTTTGCTATCTATTCTATGCATTTATTATAATTTGTTACAAATTTAGAAAATGACTCGACCATGCACTGCACTAGACAGAGTCTAACACTCCTTGCTAACACAATTCGCAGCAACGGTGAACCGCAGCAACAGGGCATGCAAGGGGCAAGTTATGCGGTCTGTTGTGAACTTGGCGTTAAATTTTTACTGGCCTTACCCAGGCTCAATTTGTTGTTTATTATGGCCACCAGAAACTAAATCCAAAGAATCGTCCATCAAATATGAAAATGTGGGGTTCAATCTTTGCATAGGGGACTGTAAATTGGTCTTACAAAAAGAGAATTTCATACAAAAATACTCTGTCAATACGACCCAGCGACGAACACAGCGTAGCGTAATCCCAGAACAAGGGCAGGCCGCTGCGGCGGGCGGACTTGTCGATGCGAGGCCGCCCTGGAGCTTAGGGCACCGCGGCGCCACTGCACGGCATACGAACTAGGCTTGAAGCCACTCGCGATTAGGAGAGTTTTGAGCTTGAAAATGTACGTTTAAGAGTTCATGTCAACAAAATTTAACAGTTTGAGACTTACAAAACTCCAATTTAAGCGAACAGTTATTAAATATTTTGTTTCAAGGCGAATTGATTGAAAATTAGACACAAATCGACTTTGTCACTTACCAATAACGGCCGAGTGCGGAGGATGTCATACGAACTGGGCTTGAAGCCACTCGCGATTCGGAGAGTTTTGTGCTTGAAAATGTACGTTTAAGAATTCATGTCAACAACAAATTAACAGCTTGAGACTCACAAAACTCCAATTTAAGCGAACAGTTATTGAATATTTTGTTTCAAGGCGAATTGATTGAAAAATAGGCACAAATCGACTGTCGAGTGGGTTCGAGTGCGGAGGATATCACGTGACAAAATCTTGGCGACGAGGAAAAAAACCCACCAGAAGTATGACCTTTCAAAAATCAAATTATCTCCACAAATACTTTATTTCACGTAACAAAATTTACACATGATGCCCGTGAAGACCGTTTCTCCCCATTTTATTACTTTTTATTTAGAAAAAAATATTTAAAATGTCGAAAATTAAACAAAAATAAAAGGGGTCGAGTTGTCCGAAGTCAGACCGGACCCCTACCAACTCGGGTTGGCCGAGTATGTAAGGTAAGGGTCGTTGGCCGAGTTGGTAAGGGTCGAGTTATCCGTTGGCCGAGTTGTCCTGGATTCACTACCAAGTACCAAGTACCAAGTAGAAAGAAGATACAGCAATTCAGGTGTCAGTCCCACCTGCACACTATTTTGTTTGTACTTACAAAATAGTGAGCATGTGGGACTAACACATGAATCGACATCATTATTTGATCAACGGTATAGGAGAAATTATCGCCATTGTCTTGATATTAGTCTACATTTACTTCGTCTTTGTGAAATCAAATGTGTTCCCGTCTAAGTTACTCACTTCTTTTTCTGTTTGGCCATTTCTTTCCCTTCAAATTCCTCAACACGCCGTGTATGATAATGCAAGTAGCAAATTGCGCTAACACATGTTGTGCCCGATCATGTTATGCCTCGCGCGGCCTCCACATGCACAACATGCACTCGGCACCCGCACTGTACTGCACGCACTGTGTCTGTTTGTACTGTATATCCATCCTATACCTACGGGGGCACTCCCCCCCCCCCCCCCCCCCCCCCAATAAAGAAAAAACAAACATACAATACATAAAATCAGTACCCCCGGATCAAAGATTTCTTTACAGGACACATGACACAACATCCCGCCACCCCACCCCCGAGCAATTAGCTATAGGATCCCATTCCAAAAATATGTGCCAATATTGTTCACAGTTCATGGTTTGATATGCAAACTCAGTTGTGGACCTTGCAAAATAAAATGAATGCTCATGCCATGCAATATACAGCATTTCATTACCCAATACTCATTAGGCCTATTAGCAGTTATGGTTTAGAGGGCGCTTCCAGAACTAATTTATTTGATGGTGAGGGAATGAAAATTAAATGTAGGCTATTATGGTAAAAACACGTTTATCCGTTGTACTTTATATTGAATCAATAATAGTTCTTTATTTACGGTTCTCACTAAATAAGGTGCATATTGTGTTTCAGTAACTCTTGTTACACTAAGCTAGCTAGATATCGTTTGGTTTATATTATATACTTTCCATGGATTCACGGCTAGGCTAATGAAAAATCATCATGAATAATTGTTGTAGTATAGTAATGTCATACGGTATTATTTCTTGTGCGTTGTAAAACCTCTCTAAATTATATTTTTGATGAAACATAATTATTTTGTTCCCTTATTCTAATCACCAAAGTTGCATTCTATCATTGAATTTCATTTTTATATTTGCCAGTTTGTTAATGATATGTTGTATAGTGTAAGATAATATCTTATAAGCAGGACATAATCATGCTTATAATTATAAGCATGATTATGTCCTGCTTTGTGTTATATGAATTTGTATTATCTTATAATCTTATTGTACGCCCAACAGTTTAAAATGTATCTGCACGTTGTGGACATGCAATCAATAAAACCGTTTCAATTAAAATCGTTTCAATTATTATTATTTTTAAATAACCCCTATCCCTGACACGCAGGCAATTAGCCTACCCGCAATAGGACCACAAAGCTGGTACTGAATGGTACCTCAATGATAAGACACAGAATAATTACCTCCAAATCATAAAACTTTACCTCGTCCAAAATCTGTATAGCTACGTACGGGGGAGGGGCGGGGCACAATAATTAAAAAAAGGAATATCTGTGTAAAAAATAATGAAATACATATAATGTATAAGGGTCCCGTTGCAGAAAGAGATACAATTGTAAGTTACAATTGATTGTAAGTCAGAAACTTTGCGCATTTACAACATGTGATCTGACTTACAATTATTTGTAACTTTCAATTGATTGTATCTCTTTCTTCAACGGGGCCAAGGTGTGCCACTAAAACCATTTGCATGCCCCCCCCCCCCCCCCCCCCCCCCCCACACAATCAGTCCAACGACGCTAAGCCACTTACCTCAAATCCCCACACCCTGAGACTATCGGCCCTTACTTATCTATCACCCAATTAAATTCATGCCCATAACGATTACCCCCATGCCCAGCCCCAGCCCCCCCCCCCCTCCCCCCACCCACCTTGATACTGAAGGCATAGTCATGCAAGTGTAACAGGGATAAGTGGCCAGCTAGGGATTATTAGCATCAACGTCATTTGGACAGTTTAAAATCCTACTTTTGTCCCCACTCTAGCCTTTTATACACACATACACACTTAAACACAAACATACATACAAACAAACAGACATACAAACAATCAAATGATCATGCAGTCATTCACACATAATACACACTCGCTCATACACGTGTACAAGATGTCAAACTGATGTCACACTGGTTAAAAAAAACAAAAACTAATATGCCACAGCTAATTGCTTTTACAGGACACACGCCAGGGGGGGGGGGGGGTCACTCTCATACAAAAGTGCTACCCACCCGTGTCCATCAACCTTTGAAATATACCCCTAACGTCACCTGAAAAAGTACCCCTTTTATGGGTTTTTCTAATGCTGAAAACCAACCCCTTTTTAAGGAAAACGTTGACGACGCCGTATAGCTGAAAACTTGTACAACTGAATTACGGTACCCTTTTTCAGTTTTTTTTCTAATGAGTGCTGAAAACCACCTCCTTTTACGGAAAACCTTGACGACGCCATATAGCTGAAAATGATACCCTGTCAACGCTTTTTTTGGACGCGGGAGCGTAGCCAGTCATGTTGGGAGTGACCCCCCCCCCCCCCCCCCCCCCCCGGGTACACACGCTGACACGCATGTATGGAGCGATGTAGACAGATATCCCTTTCTTTTGTTCTGGGGCCCGTTGCAGAAAGAGATACAATCGATTGTAAGTTACAATTAATTGTAAGTCAAATCATGTGTTCTAAATGCGCAAATCTGATTGGTTGAAACCCGCAAAGTTTCTGACTTACATTCAATTGTATCTCTTCCTGCAACGGGACCCTGGACACTTGGACACTTATCACTGTCACACAGGCACCACAAAGGAAAAAAAAACAAAATTGAACAAAACATAACAATATTAAATACTTGTTAAATAGGTTTTTTTATAGTTGAATGTAAGTTCTGGTAGCTGCATCAAACATAGTTGAAACTCAAAGAACACAATTTTAGAACAAACATTTTAAAATACATTCTTCTCTGCATAGGCTCTGCATGCACATTCCTGATAAAAATAAATGTAGTTTCTATAAAGTAAACCATTCTAATATTCAGTGCAAATTAAACCATATAAGTAGAAGCATACATAAAAATCATTCAAAAACAGTACTGATAAGTACAGTATAAGGATTTCGCCAATAGGCTATGGTTCTAAAAATGCTGTGTATTCTTAGCAAATAAAGAAAATTAAATCTAAAATAGGATTATAGATTTTATACCATTTTATATCAAAGAATATGTTGATAAAAAGAAAGAGTACTCTAAATTTATGTTTCATGAACCAGCATGAAATTGGGTCTGTTCTCATGTACTGTACAGCTGCTTGAGATGATACAGTGGAACCCCTTTATAATGAGCTCTGTTATAGAGTATATAGAGTACAGAAGCCATGACGTCATAAAAACACTTTTTTTCGAATTTTTAAATTTGAACTCCATTTTCCGTAAGAGCATCACAAATAATGTCCAAATACCGAAAATCAATTGAATATGTTACGTATTGGCTGAGATATGCCCATCCGAATGAATTTTACTTCAATGGGCAATCAGTGTTATAGTGCACTGGTTCATAAAGTTATGAACCAGAACTTTATGAACCAGTGCACTATAACACTGATTGCCCATTGACAACAAAAATCATTCGAATGGGCATATCTCAGCCAATACGTAACCTATTCAATTGATTTTCGGTATTTGGACATTATTTGTTCTGCTCTTTCTGATAATGAAGTCCAAATTTGAAAATTCTAAAAAAAGATGTTTATGACATCATTGATGACATCACACTTCACCACTCTATAGTTTTATTTAGCCCGGTTAGCCTCTTCAGAGCTTATTGCATTGTTCTCCCAGAGTGACCTACACCTAATATAATCTTTAACTTGGCCATTGGATTCACACCTGCAATTCATCTAACACTCATTGTGCACTCTCTCAACTCACTTGGGAGAATTCCAGCAGGTGCTACTCATAACGAGGTAACTGGTATAGCAATGTAATTTCACAGGTCCAGGTTCCATATATTTTATCATTTTTAAGCCCTGATACAACAAAATATATCATATAAAGAGGTGAATTCAATAGGCCAAAGATGCTCATTATAATGAGGTTTCACTGTAGTTCTTCTATCTGACATGCTATTAAAATTTTAAAAGTGTACCGGTTCATTTAATATACGATTGGAGCATGTTTTGGTTGGTCTTTCATCCTTGTGAAAGTACATGTAATGAGGACTTATAAATGAGAATGATTTCCATCCAAGTGTTGGCATTCTTGTGAAATTTGATAATTGGAATTGGTCCTTCTCATGGCTACCCACCCACAAGATCATTTCTACAGGGTAAATTAGAATGAGTGTTTGGTTTTGATTTTGTATGGAAAATATTTAGATTGAATCATGCAAATACAAGTCTGTTCATATTCAACAGCATTTTTTTTTTTAATTTCACAAAGCTCTACTAGTAATTCTTTATTACATTTAACTGAGTAAACTCAATCACCATTTGACAGCTGCTGAAGGATCTTTGCACAATGACCAATACATTGGGCAAACACACAATGCCCATACATAGAGCAAAGTTATTTCTGGCATGTTAACCTGTTCCTCAGACTACAAAGTGAAATTACCATAAAGATGATACATAGCACATTATGCTCCAAGTTCCTTTGGCAACTGATTGAGAGATAGATCGCAGCCCAGAAGTGACATAGATCTTCACAACTTGTCCTTTGACCCGCGCTTTTGGTAGTGTGTTGGAGCTGCACGAGCGTCTTGTTAGTTACCGCATTTCTGGCTTGCCTGCCATTACCCATGTCCAAGAACAGCTGTGACGTCACTTTCATTCTCCACTTGAGAATGGAGAGCTCCAAAGAGTGCTCCATATATTTACTCAATTCATCAAAACAACCTTTTGTTCTTGTTTGTGCAAAAATATAAAAATTTGCCACCTCGAGTCTCTGCACACAGGACAATGATAAGGCACTGTAATAGATTGTCTCTTGAATTTTGAAAACGATCAGTAGTCCATCCAGTCTTTCATGTATATGCACGTTGAGGGCGATATGACACCACCTTCATAGCACTGGCTGAATACCTACATGGTAGAAAAGGGAGGATAAAAAAAAAAAAGTTTTCAGACTTTTCGTAAATCTTTCCCTTTTTGCAGAACAGATCCAATATTGATATACAAATATATGATTTTGCAAACTGACAAATCATTTTTAGTTAGTCACATTCAAAGGCATCTAGAGATTATGTAGATTTGATTATTACAGCAAGCATCTAGTCAGGATTTCTTTGAGTTGCTAGTCTTATTTTGCAGGGTTCAAGACTAGCATTTGTCTGCTTGCCCAGGGCCACCAAAAATTAACTTTGGGCCACCAAAAATTGTATCAATGCCAAATTTGACTTGCCCTAGAGCAGGGCTCAAGCACAGACCTGCTGGCCCACAGCAACCAGAAATGAGCTTTGGACCACTAGAAATTTGTTGGATGTCAAATTTTACTTGCCTGACTGGGCATCAAAAGAAACAAACTTGTGTAATGTTTTTTTTTCATTTGGGGGCACTCAAATCTGATATAGGGCCAGCAAAATTTGATTAATCTAAATATTACTTGCCCAACTGGGCCACTATGATTTTGTGTTATTTCTAGCATTGCCTAGAAGGTATTTGATCTCTGACTATGAAATAAGGACAAATTAAACTTATTATGTGATAAGCAACCGTAATAAAAGTGTGTAACTCACTGGGCATACTCCACATGGTGTCTTCATAAGACCAGTTGGCTGGGACAGGGGTTGTATTGCTCGATAGAGCTTCACCTGACCGGAAGTTGTAGAGGAGGACGAGGGTCCCTGGTTGACGGTGAGGGACATCTCCACTTTACCATCGTATATCAAAGTGTTCAGGATAGTAACGATGTCTTCAACAGATAGGTCAACCTGTGTAAATAAATACATTTGAAGTGACTATTAACCTGTTCACTACGAGATTCTGAAATCCCCATAGACTTTGTACATAGCCCACCCGGTTCCCGTAAGCAACGGGTTAAGAGATATATACAGTTAATCTTGCATCAATCAAATCTACTGGGACTGCAGAAAATGCTTTGACTTAGATGGGGGAAAAACAATAGAAAATAGGAAAGACATTATTCAGCCAATATTCAACTTGTACAAGTTTGACTTTATAAAAAGGTTGGTTGTAATTCAAAATACAGAGTTTATATTCACAATTATTTTTTTGCATTGTACAATGTCTCTAGCACAGGTCAAACTGTTTTTGATTACAAAGAGAATTGGATCTGATCTTTTATGTCCCATTTCGCTTGATTTACACAAGACTGTTGGGTGAGAGTAGGAAGGGCCTAAAGTCCATATTTGGTTGAATTGAGTTCTGCATACCGTGCACGCCATGCATACCATCGGTCAGAGCCTTCTCTTAGTGATTCTTGAAAGTTATTAATAACATTTCATTTTCTAATTTTGCAAATATTCATCAAAAATATAACGTAGCTGAACTGGGCTTGTACAAGGCTCCCAAATTTTGAACACTATCTCTGAAGTACAAAAAAGTGACTTTTCAGCACCCTTCTCTTTCTCAACCAACAAGATTTACTTTGAGGACTAATAACTGACCTTACTAATCCTGAGCTCCGTAATAAACTTCCACACTTCCTCACACGTTGCAAAGGATCTGTTCCTCTTCAGGAGGGGGTCGATTTGGAGGTTGGAAACACCCTCAGCCTATAAGAATATGAGTAAACAAATGATTTTAGCAATCCTAGACACATAATGAAACTGTACATCTTCATTATTCATGTGAATAAGAAATATCATCCTTGACAACTCTTAATGCATTTACACACTTCATGTTCTTTTTAATATACATTCTCCGTTTTACAGGAAGCCAGCAAAATTAATGCATTAAATATTTCCAAAATGTTGTAGGACAATGGTAAAAAAACAACAATACAATGATATGAAATAGAAGCATGATTGTATTTACTTCACAAAATTACTGATCACAGATACTAAACTTCCTTTAGAAAAAGCATATTGGAAACATATACCTTTTGCTGGAGAAACTTATAGCACTGCTGGTTGAGAACTTCCACAAATTCTGACTCGAATTCTTGATCACTGTACCAAGTGCCACCTGTCACCGAGGGATCCGGTGTCAGGTTGAACAGCATGTAAGCCTTCTTCCTTGCAGCCTGATTCAGAGAAAGCAGAAATATAATATGAAAGGCTTTTATAGAAATGTGACACAAGGTTGAGAACTTCCACAAATTTTGACTCGAATTCTTGATCACTGTACACTGAAGGACCAGGTGCCAGGTTAAACAAAATGTAAGCCTTCTTTCTTGCAGCCTGGTTCAGAGAAAGCAGAATTATATATGAAAGCAGAGCTACCAACATTGAAATTCAACAATCGGGACGATTCAGGGAAATTTCATCAGAAGTCAAGGAGATATCTAATATCAAATGCATACAACCTCATGACAATAATCTTTCAATAAACAGGGAGATTGACTGATGGGATGAAATCTGATGCATTAATCTTGGTCTATTTTTCAGGGAGACTAGGCAGTTCTGTGAAAGTCTTTTTTATAGAAATATGACACAAGTTTGCATGAAAACTAACCAGTGGTACCTGGTCAGTGTATTTTCATAAATATATTTAGTTATAAATATAATATCTGCTTCAGCTGGGTCACTCAAAGACTGCTTGTCATTTGGAAATTGATATATAACCATCAACCAACCAGTATTAAATGAGTTTATACAGCTGAGATTGATTTTACAGGGTAACTTAATCCATCATAAGTCAAGTGTATGTCATTTCTGCTATCTCTTGCAGTACTTTGGACTTCTTTCTCTGGTAGGATAAGAGTTGTCATCATACCCTAATTAATTTGATCTCTGACTATGAAATAAGGACAGATTAAACTTATCATGTGATAATCAACCGTAATCAAAGTTTATGACATTTTCAATAGATCTACACTTTCGTTCCTGCCTTAAAGTGATCCATTAAATTCATAAGATTTATGTCCAAATATTATATTTGAGACTTCAATCATATAATAATATCATTGGAAGGTTCCTCTGAATGATATGTGAAAGTTTCATGGAAAAGGAACATTGTTGAGCTAGTGAATTTTAGTGAAATTTGATGTCAAATTTTATCGCTAATGATTTGTAAACAATCAAAAAGTGTTCCAGAATGCTTTTCAATTCAGTCATATCTCCATGATTAGGTAGACATTTGAAAAATCAAAACCCATTTCTTTCATCTGCTACCATAAGCCACACGAGGTAAAAGGGAAATGTGAAAGCTCCAAGTGATTTTGGTTGAATTTATAAAGTTGATGGATCACTTTAATAGTGCAGTGTATTATCAAATTATATTTTTATTTGAACAAAACTACTCCCTGACTTACCCCAACAGACTTGACAGCTTTTATAAGCTTTCTGCTCTCAAGGCTTTTGAGGATCTTATTGAGTTGTGTCAGTTGCAGGTTGCTCTTCAGCCGTATGTCCCTGGTCCAGATGCCCTTGTTGCCAGACTGCTCGATGATCTGGTAGACCAAGCGCTCCTGATTGTCCGCTCCTTTGATTACACTAAAAGAATAGAAAACAAATCTAAATTGATGTGCTATATTATGGACAGATAGCACTGTATCATCTTAAGGATGATCTTTAGCCGTATGTCCCTGGTCAATATGCCCTTGTTGCCAGACTGCTCAATGATCTAATAGACCAAGCGCTCCTATTAGTCTGCTCCTTTGAATACATTAAAAGAAAAACAAATCTAAATTGACAAACCAATTAAAGAGCAGGTAGCCTAATGAGGTAGCGCTGCATCAGCATGCAGTCATAAGAGGGTTCAGATGCCTTTGTTGCCAGACTGCTCAATGATCTGATACAACTAATGCTCCTGGATGCTGGTTGCCTGCTCCTTTTGATTTCATTCATGATGCATTATAATGTATTATATCATTTTGAGTGCAGCCAGTCACAAGATCAAAAAGTATTTTCACTTTGTCTACAAACTAGCAGTGGAAGTATTCAGTATTTTCTTACATTTTTGAACTGATACTGTGATGATAATTACCTTGCAGAAGCTGGGTCCTTTACTCTGTACAGTAATCCATTACTTGTTTTCACAAGATCAATCTTGCCCTGTAAAAAGAAGGGGGAAAAAAATAATTACAATAATGTTTTTCTAAATATCTTCATGACAATATGTAGCCCTACATGTAATTATTTATAATGTTTTCCTTTCACGAAAATGGTAATTAGATGAAACATGAGAAATGTAATTTCTGCTTATAAAATTGTTAGCATAACTTGCTCATGTACACACCATAATTGATAAGAATATAAGATATAGCAAAATAATTATAAGAGGATCCAAATGTCTTTAAAGAATTAGAGCAAATATTGCAGTGTGGGGAGAGTAACATTTTAAAACAACAAAATGCATGATGCTCATTACAATATATGTACAAATCAATTAAGTGAGTTTTGATGAATACTTTCCATACAAGAAAATTATTATTTTGCTTTCAACCAAATTGGTTAGACTGGCTAAACTTTTAAGTCAAACTATACAAAACTATTTATATGACCAACATTACCTAAATTGAAATCATTTATACCAGCAATAAAATCAGATTACAAATTGTTATTATGTTTGTACTCACAGATGAAAGCAATCTGTTAACTGCTGACACCCTCTGCTGGGCCTCAATGTTTGGAAGGTGCTTCTGCAGAGTCGCATCTGAAATGCCCTCTGAATCTTGCTTGCACAATTCCAATATCCTAACAAATGAAATATATCAAGCATAAACAATATCAATATGTTATTTTGACCCATGCAGGACTGACTGATTTTGCTATATTACATGCATTCTCCATACCCGATCATTTTTAAATTCATATATTCTTAATTCCTATCCTCAAAGCTTAAAAAAACAAACAAGGGATTTATACATAGATGTTTAAAATAGAATCAATTCAAAATAGGGCAGCGTGTTTTGTAAGTGGGGATTATAGTCATATGAGTAGTGTCACCTCGATGAAACAGAAACTGAATTTGGAAACGCTACAACAGCGACGAAAAATAAATCGCCTAACAACATTCCACGAAGCAGTTGCGGGTCGCCTCGCCGTGCCAGTGCAAACGGTCTTGCGTCCGGTCCGAAGGAGTCTCTGGAACACATCACTAAATAGCTTCATTCCGATAAACGCCAACAAAAACTGCTACAAATACTCCTTCATACCCCGGACCATACCTGAGTGGAACTCACTGCCGTTAGAAGTAACAACAATACAAGATAAGAACAAGTTCAAGCAAGCAATTCAACCTCAAACACACGAGCAAAGCAACCAGTAAACCAGACTCTCTTCCGCGCCAACAAGATCTGCGCAACTACCCTGCCCGGTTGGCCCTAGATCGACAAATCTATCGCTTTCATGGCCTTTTTGACATTATTATTGTTATTTTCACTGTCGGCATTCTAGATTTGTCGATCTAGGTTGGCCCCTACTCTGGGGCGTTGGGCAGAACATCAGAAGAAGAAGAACAGCACAGCGTCTGGTCAGGTTAGCGATGGCTGATGAGCTAGAGTAGACTGAGATTGACAAATCTAGCGCTTTCATAACCTCTTTGACATTATTACTGAAATATTTTAATGTTGGACATCTAGTCTAGTCTAGTCTAGACTAGACTAAACAATGAATTATCATCAATTGTCATAATAACAAAAATATAAATAATGTCATTGTCATCATTGACATTGGGGCAATTCCACGCCAAATGAGCCAAAAGTGGAAAAATCCAATGAGGATTATTTCTGATCTTGTTTATTTTTTCTGGATTATTTTTTCATAAATCATGATCACATAATGATATCTTTCAGTTTACATGATTTAAAAAAATATTGGGCGTCTCCTGATAGGAGAAACAGACACCATACATGAACCTATACACATGGGACTACACAGTGCCTATTTCTAGATTTTCTTAATTTTTTGCATTCCTTTCTAGTATTTTTCTGTTTTAAGGTACAAATTGGATGATTGAATATCACATTATGTATTCAGATTAATAATTCAGTCTTTTGAGAGCGGCCCTAAAGTATATTTTTAATGAATACAAAACTCTGTCCTTCCGTTACCGAACAGTGAAGCAATTAACTTTTTGTAATTAATATACCAATAGACATATTTTTTTCAAATAAGTGTTGTAATACTCTTAGTCTTACTTTTCTTAGAACATTAGGGTATGGACTATGAGTATGAGCCAATATTACATGATAGTCATCTTAACTTCACAGAGATTGGATCATAACTAAAGCCGGACTTGAAAATCCATGTCCATTTTGCCGTCCTTCCGTTACCGGCCTCATTAGGGTCCATATCTAATAAACGTAATGTAAAAAAAATATTTTAAAAATAGGAAATCAAAGTTGTCCCACGAAGAGTCTCAGAAATGTAATTTACAATGATAAATCAGAAGCAGGATTCTAGAATTATTTGATTTAATTTTAAAAATTGCGTCTGAATGTCCTTCCGTTACCGTGGAATTGCCCATTGATATTCGTTATTAATTTTATTTCACCATTCCTCAAGTCAATATAAACTAAGTAAGAGTCTGACTGACTTAAGTCAGAGATAAGTAAGTTTTGTTAATCGTTGACGTTGTATTTACAAATAAAATATATTATTGAGTTAATCAATTAATATATTATTAATAAATATTATAATAATAAAAATATTATCGGGTCTAAGTCTAACTTTTAATTAAGACTTTAACTTAAAGTCTTAAAGTTTAAGTCAACTAAAAAATTAAAAAATTAAATAAAACATATGCTGGAATATTAATTTTCAGCCGTTATCATGGCGCCTTCATGGTTATAAAAATCAGCTCTTTCATGAAATAATATTATCTAATTGTGCAATTTCTGTTTGAATTATCATAAGAACATGAATTTCATGAAACTGATTTGGAAATTGGCGTATCTTTTAATTATTGCATGACACAGTCGCACAACACAATTTTGCATGCATCGGACTGGGAATTAATATTTTCCAGTATTGGCCAAAAAATACGCGCACAGAAACACAATTAAACACATTTTCTCATTTCTTGTATATCTCACCTCTCTTCAAGATTCATGGCATCTGCTCCTTCAGATTTAACAGCTGCAGTCATGTTGAATGTGCGTGTTGTTCACTTTTGTATGGACTTTATTTTGTTTTCAGCGTACGGCATGATCTACTTAGTGGAGATAAGGGTACTGTGCACAAACAAATAAACAAAATGGCGGACAATGGTGAAGTAGCGATTAAAACGGTAAATAAAATCTATTTTTCTAAAAAGCTGGATTGTTTTGTATGTATTTATTGATGAAAACTTATTAAGCTATTATTTTATCATCTATTTACAGGAGGATCTGGTCGTTGAAGGATGCAGGATGCCCGTCAGAATGAATCAAACTGACGAATGGCGTAAGTCAATAACTTTTCTTCAGACCCACACCTTCATATTCATGTTGGGGGGGGGGGGGGTGGGGGGGGGGGGGGAGAGGCAAAGCCAAAGAAAGCCAAACTTATCAGTCATACACTGCCGCTTTACACATTTTCACTTAGTTTTTGGGAGTTGTGAATTGTGAAAAGATGAGCATGAATCCATGATTGATGGGTGTGTAACTAAAATTAATTAAAAAGCAAATGAACAGACGAATCATTAAAAAAATCGAAGGCAATTGCTGGAAAAAAAAGAAAGAAAAAAAAAAACGATTTGGAAAATGATCCCAAAAAACATATTTTGGGAAAATAAATGAATACCAAAGCATTTATATGAATAAGCCCAATGTAATCTTGTATGGACTAGTATGGGTATGCTTTCATTTCAAACTGATTACCTCTCCTTTTACAAAATTACTCGCAGCGATTCTGAAAGGTTACTTAGTTTTTGTGAGTTGTGAATTGTGAAAAGATGAGCATGAATCCATGATTGATGGGTGTGTAACTAAAATTAATTAAAAAGCAAACGAACAGACGAATCATTAAAAAAACAGAAAACCGAAGGCAATTGCTGAAAAAAAAAGAAAAAAAAAACGATTTGGAAAATGATCCCAAAAAACATATTTTGGGAAAATAAATGAATACCAAAGCATTATATATATATATGAATAAGCCCAATGTAATCTTGTATGGGTATGCTTTCATTTCAAACTGATTACCTCTCCTTTTACAAAATTACTCGCGGCGATTCTGAAAGGTTACGCCAAATTAATCACATGGGACTGAGCTTAGTAACCTTTCAGAATCGCCGCAAGTAATTTTGTAAAAGGAGAGGTAATCAGTTTGAAATGAAAGCATACCCATACAAGATTACCTTGGGCTTATTCATATGGATATATGATGACACACGCAGTACCCCGGGGTACCGTGCGTTGTACACCGGTATCCCGCGTTGTGTAGCGCCATCTTGCGTCCAACCGTACCGCAGCTATTGCGTTGTGCATGCAGCGCGCGATTGTATGCACGCTATGTACCCACTTACAGCCTTAAAAATTAAATAAATAATTAAACAAAATGGCGGATTTTCGTCTGGTACCCCGAGGTACCGTTTATGTCATCATATGTTGCTTTGGTATTCATTTATTTTCCCAAAACGATTTTTCTTTTTTCTTTTTTTTTTTTGCCGATCTTCCGATTTTTTTGCATGATCGGAAATCGGCAGAAACGATCCCGATCAGGCATGATCGGATCGGGATCGTATGCCGATCCGATGATCGGTTACAGCACTACATAGTACATATTACCTTGTTTCAATGTTCCTTTTGCAGCTCTTGGAGAAATCATCAGCCGAAAGGATACAGATGAAGGGGTCCTATTTTACATCCACTTCATCGACTGTAAGTACCATTACCTTGGATGATACTGGAATGAACTGTACAAATTGATTTAAAATTCACATTAAAAAAAGTATTAGGAGTAAAATTTATGTGGAGGACAATGATGCATAATTATTATTAGCAAAATAAAAATTAATTTTGTACATCTTTTCTTAAACATTCTGGGTTGTCATCAGACCGATTTATCAGTCCCTATGGCTATGATATTATGCTGTAATCCAATTGCTGAACAAGAGTACATTCCTTAATTTAAATAGTTAATAAGTTTGTTTTGATTTTACCGAATTTCACACATATTTCCAATTCGTGGACAGATAACAAGCGCCTCGATGACTGGGTGCATATGGACAGGCTTGACCTGGAGAAGTTGCAGATGCCTCACAAGGAGGCCAAGACCCCCCAGAAGGAGGTCCCGACCCCAAACTGCAGCTCCAGGGCCTCCACCCCCGAGAGGGAGCTGCCAGCCATGGTTGCTCCTACCCCTCCCCCTTTACCTGTGCCATCTCCAGCACCTACTGTGGTGCACGTAAGTAACACCACCTGTTAGTACTACATGTACATGCTCAATCTCCAACCCCGAGACAGAGCTTCCAGCCATGGTTGCTCCCACCCCACCCCCTGTACCTGTTCCTGTGCCATCACCAGCACCTAATGTGGTGCACATAAGTAACCATTCCTGTTCCTCTACATTTGTATACCAATGCTAGAAATGAAAGTTGCCCTATGGCACAGTCGGGCAAGGGAAAATAAGATTTTTAAATTCTAATGGCCTGAAAACTGAATCTGGTGGCCCCAAACAAAGACAAACATTAACAAATCTGTTGTATTTGATGGTTAAAAAATTGGACCAGTGGAATTTAGCATCAATGAGATTTGGTTGGCCCAAACTAATTATAAGTGGCTCTGGCCCAGCAGGTCTGTGCTTACCACACTCTAACTTAACTCTGACGTGATTATAAGAGTACATTACCATTAGTGTTAGGATCATTTTTGGAAGTCCACTTGGCTACCTTTTTAAAACTATAATGTGTGTATGCATGTTCAAATACTTTGTACAGTTTTAACATTGTTGAGAAGTTTGTTGTTTGTTCTATCTGTATCTCATATCACCATTATTTCCCTGTTCTAAAAGAATCTATCAAGTAATGATATTTTCATTTCATTCTTTCTTTCTCTGATGCAGGTAAATGGCAATGCTAACATACCACCCAAGAACAAAGGTAATCCAGTTGGTAGGAAAAGAAAGCTACCCTTCCTGGAGAACGAGGTAAGTTCATTGATGTTGTATATTTTGCAGAACATTTTCTGTGCTGGCTATCGTCCTCACAATCCAAAAATAATGATAATCAATTCTCTTGTTATTTATTTTTTATTAATCTAATGCTATTTAAGTTTATTTGTATTGTTATTTTTATTCCTAAAGTAATCATGCCATGAAACAATGGCCTTGGAAGTTATAGTAAATACAAGCTGATGTTGATCTACATTATGTCATGCGCATTGAGACCGAGGCTTGCATCCTTTTTTTTTATAGTCCAGTTTAATTGGTTTTGGCTCCGGGTGTAAACAAAAATGAATACTGACTTGTACGTTCTTTCTCCATTTCACACTGTAGGATGAAGAGCAAAATGTTCATAAGTCTCCTTATGCTACATTTCTGTTCCAGGACTCGATGGACATTCTCAATGTCAATGCTCCAAGGCAGACGGGTAGTATGGTGGCTGACAAGAACCATGACGACATCATCACCAGAATCAAGAACATTGAAATGATTGTCCTGGGTCGGCACTGTATACGACCATGGTACTTCTCCCCGTACCCCATCGAGCTCACTTACAAGACAAAGGTCTACATTTGTGAATTTTGTCTCAAGTATGTGAAGAGTATCAAATGCCTGGAAAGACACAAGGTGAGATGTCACTGAAACAAAGAAGAGTACAATCTACAACATATTTCCTTTTTTGTGTGTTAGGTGCCTTTACTTGTACCTATTGCATACAATTGTGTGGGTTGCAACTAATCACAACTTTGCAGTGTCACACAACCTTGCACATTACTTGTAGTTGTCCATTGCATAAAGAAAATCAAACACAAAGTTGCATTTGATAACAAGTGCAGTCACCTAAAATCAACCACAACTTTCAATAGAATTGATTTTCATTTTAACTCTGTAGTAGGTCCATGGTTTTGCGTCAGTGTTAGAGTTTGAATAATTGACAATTAATTGCTGATGACAGACAATCTGACCCAAACAAGCCCCTCCCACTACCCTACCCTTCCCCTTCAATACTTTTTATGCCTCCGCAACGAAGTAGCCGGAGGCATTATGTTTTCGGGTTGTCCGTCCGTCCATCCGTACGTACGTCCGTACGTCCCGTTCTCGTGATCGCGTTATCTCAAGAACCGATTGACGGATTTTCACCAAACTTGGGTCATGTATGTATCTTGGGGGGCTAATGATCTAATTAAATTTTGGGGTCATGAGGTCCAAAGGTCACAGGGCTCATTATATATGCAAAAATAGCTCGTGATCGCGTTATCTCAAGAAGGGGTTGACAGATTCTGACCAAACTTGGTACATGTATGTATCTTGAGGGGCCGATGATCTGATTAGATTTTGGGGTCATGAGGTCAAAGGTCAAAGGTCACAGAGCTCATTATATATGCAAAAATAGCTCGTGATCGCGTTATCTCAAGAACGGATTGACGGATTCTGACCAAACTTGGTACATGTATGTATCTTGGGGGGCCAATGATCTGATTAGATTTTGGGGTCATGAGGTCAAAGGTCAAAGGTCACAGAGCTCATTATATATGCAAAAATAGCTCGTGATCGCGTTATCTCAAGAACGGATTGACGGATTCTGACCAAACTTGGTACATGTATTTATCTTGGGGGGGCCGTTGATCTGATTAGATTTTGGGGTCATGAGGTCAAAGGTCAAAGGTCACAGAGCTCATATATGCAAAAATAGATCGTGATCGCGTTATCTCAAGAACGGATTGACGGATTCTGACCAAACTTGGTACATGTATGTATCTTGGGGGGCCAATGATCTGATTAGATTTTGGGGTCATGAGGTCAAAGGTCACAGAGCTCATTATATATGCAAAAATAGCTCATGATCGCGTTATCTCAAGAAGGGTTTGACAGATTCTGACCAAACTCGGTACATGTATTTATCTTGGGGGGGCCGTTGATCTGATTAGATTTTGGGGTCATGAGGTCAAAGGTCAAAGGTCACAGAGCTCATTATATATGCAAAAATAGATCGTGATCGCGTTATCTCAAGAACGGATTGACGGATTCTGACCAAACTTGGTACATGTATGTATCTTGGGGGGCCAATGATCTGATTAGATTTTGGGGTCATGAGGTCAAAGGTCAAAGGTCACAGAGCTCATTATATATGCAAAAATAGCTCGTGATTGCGTTATCTCAAGAAGGGATTGACAGATTCTGTCCAAACTTGGTACATGTATGTTCCTTGGAGAGCCAATGAACTGATTAGATTTTGGGGGTCATGAGGTCAAAGGTCACAGGGCTCATTATATGTCAAAGTAGCTTGAGATTGGAAATCTCAAGAACTGAATATCAGATTTCAATCCAACTGGATACCTGAATGTATCTTAGGGAACAATTGTAGTCATTAGATTTTGGGGTCATGAGGGCAAAGGTCAAGGTCACTTATAGCTCATAATTATGTCAAGATCTAAAAGACAGAGTACCATCAAAATTGAGTTGACAGAATTAATTCAGTGTACATGTTGATTTGGGCTTGATATAAATAAATTGCGTAATGGCGGAGGCATCATTTTCGACTGCGCGCAGTCGAAGATCCATCTAGTTGTTTTACCTTCCCTGTAGTGTAGTGTAGGGAGGGGGGTCTGATCTACCCTTAAAGGGGTAGTTCAGTTTTGGTTAGAGGGCACTTTGCACAAAAAAAAATTGTGAGGTAATACAAAAACTAAGTGTAAAATTTGAAAGAGCACTTAATTATTAAACTTTGTTTGATTATAATTTGTTCAGAAACAGCTGAAATATCCATAAGTTTATCCGATTGGAATAAATGTTGGGGAGCAACTTGTATTCTGTAATTTAACAAAATATTTAAAAACCCTACACATTTTAGAAAATAAATACCCAAAGGGTTTTTTAATTGTTTTTAGTGATCTCTATTGAATAATTATTTTAACCAAATATCATGGTAAAATGGTTCAAAATTGTGGGTGTCTGGAGGACACCCTCATGGGTTAACGGCTGCTTTTTTATATGAAAACAGCCCTGAAACTTCACCTTTTGAATGTACTACCATTCAAGCATCCTTGAATTATAACTGTTTTTAATGATAACTTACAAGTTTAGCTAATAAAATTCTGTTTGACCAAAACTGTACTATCCCTTAACTCGTATTCAGGATGTTATGCAATAGTTACAATAGCTCAAGAAAGGATAGCATTATTCCCTTTTCAGGACTTTCATCTAAACCCTCAAAGCATGACGTTACCAGAATGCGTCTTATCTACTCTGCCATGGAAACCACTAGTACTTATAAACAGGTTGTATATTATGTGCCTTTAAAAATCAAAATGGCTTGAATTTCAAGCAGCATTGTTTCAAAAACCATAATCAGTACATTCAACCACAGGTGCTGTTTCACAACAATATACAGCCATGTGCAAGTTCTCTTGACTTTTGAAATTGGTTAATTTTGCCTTTAATCTGTGCTCAGTCAGCCATGAAGTGATGGATGTCTTTGATTTTCACACAAATTGGACATAATAACTAGAAATATGTTTGTCAAGGCAAAATTGTGAACAAAATCGTGGTTAAGAAATTATGAGAAATTGTTTAGGGGGGCTTACTTTTTGTGTTATGTTTAGATATTGTTACATATATTTCATTTATTACAGGTGAAATGCAAGCTGAGACATCCACCTGGGAATGAGATTTATCGGAAGAATCATGTATCGTTCTTTGAAATCGACGGCAGAAAAAACAAGGTAATTGTTATAACTTAAAAGGTTAAAGGGACTTAGTAACATTGTCAAAATCCTCAAAATCAAATTTGAATTCTAGCGGTTCCCTCGTACCTTGTTTTATTTGTATTAACAATAAAATCATGGGACAGGTTTCAGTTTTTCAAATTTCCCTTTTGTTACAAAGATATGTATGAATGAAGTGTTCAGATAAAAAATTATCTGTTTGATTTTCGAAACCGTGTACAAAGTGAGTGCAGTGAGTTAGTGAATATCACTTTGCATTTTTGCTCATTACTCGGCCATGCAATGTCCATTTGACTTGAAATTTTTCACACAATACCCTGTGGACATATCAGATAACAACAATATACATTGCATCAACCATTTATCACTTTTTGCACATGTCAACAAAGTTACTAGATCCCTTTAACTTGGTCTATGACTCTATTCTCTAAATGTGAATCAAATGACAACTTGCAGATATCAACCACAGTTAAAAGGCAATTTATTGTTGGTACATTGTAGTGTGTCATTTATTTTACATTGGTCATGATACAGATCCCTTTCTTACTGATTTGTCTCAGATTCTCTTTATCTATCATCCATGTTCTTCCTCTGGTGATTCTGCAATAATAATGATGCTGGTTACTTATATAATGCACATTCCGTTTTTTGACGCTCGCTGCACATCACTATTATTACCCCGGTCATCGGAAACATACTGCAATCAATTCAGCACACAAAGTGCAAATTTCCACTATCTGGGGAGCATTCCAGCCAGGCAACCTCGTTGGTGCACACACTACTCCTTCCAATAGTTTGCTGGCCAAGCTATCCCTGGACCGCAAGACCCTATACAGAGTGTTTATAAAAAAGTGGAACCCAACTTCCACCAGCAATATCTTATGAAGTAAACATAGTTATGTTTATTGCAATATATCATCTTAAAGATGATTTATTATTCTTTCATTTGACACCACTTTTGTAATAATTGATCTTGTAGTTATCGAATTGCAGGCATTTTAAACGAGCAATGTTAAAATTGCTTTGCGCACAAGATTTAGATCTATTCATCAACACGGGCTGATGGTCATTCATTCAAACCTCTCCTTGTGTTCTTTTGTCTTGTAATCCTTTTGTTCCGTAAATAAATGAACCTGGAGATACTTTTTTAATCAGTTCCTTGCCTGACCAAGCAACTGACCACTGAACACGAGCACAAACCTGTGCGGACAGACATGGGGGTCATGTGGTAGGACATTGGGGATGATTTTGGACCCTCAACTCTTCTCAAAGTTGAATAAAATGTCAAACTATGAATCAAGAAACATCATGAAATGTCACTTGACTTTGTCTACTGTTTCATTATTTACACTGCATTTAACAATTAGTTTCTACTCTCGTGCGCAAAGTACTTTTTACATAACCCTTTTTAAAAAGGTTTTATTCAATCATGCATGACGTTATCACAACATATTTGGTATCAAACGAAAGAGTATGAATTGACCTTTGATATGCCATATTGCAATAGATATAATTATGTTTATTAAATAAAATATTGCGGGTGGAAGTTGGGTTCCGCTTTTTTATAAACACCCTGTACAACACTGATCCCTTCCTCTTCCACATCTCTTAAAGACAAGTCAGGTTATCAGTTTGGTTTATTGATCTTGATACCAACCTCATTCTCTTTATTTACATTTCCTTGCTCCTAGTCATACTCTCAGAACCTGTGTCTGCTGGCCAAGCTATTCCTGGATCACAAGACCCTGTACTATGACACCGATCCATTCCTCTTCTACGTCATGACCGAGTTTGACAGCAGGGGGTATCACATCGTGGGTTACTTCTCAAAAGTAAGCAAGATAGTTCAATTCAATTTGTTTCTTTATGTCTTTTAAAGTGTTTTATGTTATTACATAAGTACTTAGAGTTGCATAATGTTATGTGCAAGGTGATGAAAGAGGTAGAAAATGAGATGGGATTTCAAAAGAAGAGACTGGTGCTATTACTAGATAATTTGGGTCAGCAATAGGCTGTCTGATTGTGCAATTCTTGTCATATGAACATCAGCAAGTTACAAATTAAGATTTGTTCTTTGTGTTATGTTTGGAGGAAGTTTCCATCCTATCAACTTGTATTTTGTAAAAATATGCTCAACATTGTTTCTGTTTTAATTTTGAAATCGGTTCTGTAATAAAATTTGTGGACACAAATTATTGACAGTGTATGCAAAGAGATATATATTTTGTAATTGCTTCGTAACCCATAAGATGTTATTACCTTGATATGCTGTCTTCTTCTTCTTCCAAAATAATGTTTTTGTAAATTGACTTTGCCTCTTTTATTCAGGAAAAAGAATCAACAGAAGACTACAATGTTGCTTGCATCCTCACTCTACCTCCGTTCCAGAGGAAAGGCTTTGGCAAACTGCTGATAGAATTCAGTGAGTGATTGATACCTTTCATTCACCTTAACAATTTTGTAATCCTGTGATTAGTTCAGGGCTAGTCATTTGCTCTTGCCCGATTGCCCGGGGAAAGTACAAATTGATGTCAGGCAAAGAAAAGTTAAAAGAAAGTCAACTACCAGAGAAAATTATCATTCCTTATGTGTAAATCTCATTTAGAAGTAAGCGAGCAAGTAAACTTTCTGTTCAGGCAAGTAAAATTCGAACAAAAGTTGACTTCATTTGCCCAAATAATAATAATAATATACTCGATTTATATAGCGCCTAATATGATTGATAATCATCTCTAAGCGCTTTACAATGATAATATTACCCCGGTCATAGGATACAATGCAAACCAGCACACATTGTGTGCACCATCTCCACTCCCTGGGGAGCATTTCTTCCAAGCGGCTCATGGGCATTGAGAAGATCCTTCACATATAGGCTTTCACCTCCTACTGGGTCCCCATTTATACACCTGGGTAGAGAGCAGCAATTGTGGATAAATTGTCTTGCTGAAGGAGGCTTGATTAGGTATTGAAAGGTTTTTATCATAATATTTCTAAAGGTATTGCAATTATTGGTGGATTGTGTTTTTTTTTTGTTCTTCATTAGTGCAGACCTAAAATAATTGTCATGCAAATACTACACATATGAAGATGAATGGGAAAAGGTCAAGATAAATGCATTGGTTCCTTCAAAGTCTTTTTAGAAATAATTAGTTCAAGCAAATGTCATATAAACAGACTTGTGCAACTTCAATATTGATCATAGTATCTCCAGAGAAACCACTATGAATAAAACCTTTTTCTCCCATTGACCAGACCCGTGCAAACTTGTTTTCCAAGTTCCTACACAAATGTCATTATGAAGGTCTTCTTATGTACATTTGCTGCTCTTGACCCAGGTGTATAAATGGGTACCCGGAAGGATGGAACAGATTTCCTTAGCACTGTGTGCACCTACAAGGTTGCCTTGCTGGAATGCTTGTCTTCTTTTGTTGAAGCCCTTATCAGACCTTGGTCTGCTGTCATACAGGAGCTACTGAGCTCATGCAATCTTTGAATATATTGTCAGCCTTCCCATACTAACTTGTTTTTGTAATACTCTATTAAAATTGGCTTCTGTTTTTGTTATCTAGGTTATGTCCTGTCCCAGTTCGAGGGCAAGACCGGTTCTCCAGAGAAGCCTCTGTCTGACCTTGGTCTACTGTCATACAGGAGCTACTGGACCCAGGCCATCCTAGAAAGCATCCTCAAGCTACCTAAGCCACCCGATGGTGAGAGGGCTCAAATAACAATCAAGTAAGTATCGTGTGTTTGTCTGTAACATTCCTTGAACATATCTGACTGAACATGACAATACAGGTAATAAAAGTAAAGAAACACTATCAGTGAAATATCCTTTTTTTTTTCTCGAAAGACTGCACGGATATTAGTACCCTACCATATCTTCAATAATCGCAAGATATTTACCTGTCAAAACTTCTGATACATTTTTCTGAAATCCTCTTCTGTAATAGTATTGGTTGTGGTTAAGTTTATTTTCTGTGTTTCAAATCCAGTTCAATTCAACATGCTTTCCTGTTACATCTATCTTATAAATGTACCAAAGGAATACTAGTTATATTCAATTTCAGGTTTCTATCCAAAATTCTATTTCTTAAAAAAAAGAAGTGAATATTCATATGTGCTGGTTTACAATTTCTAGTTCTTTTTTGGTTATCTGCTTTTCTTACCTTTTTGATTATCTGCTTTCCTTACATTTTTTTCTTTTCGCCAGTGACATCTGTGAATCAACAAGCATCCGCAAGGAGGATGTGATCTACACACTGTGCAACCTGAACCTGATCAACTACTACAAGGGTCAGTACGTGGTCACTCTGGCCAAGGACGTGGTGGACGCACACCAGAAGGCCATGACCAAGCGCAAGATCCGCATCGACCCAAAGTGTCTGCACTGGACGCCCAAAGACTGGTCCAAGAGGGGAAAGTGGTAACCCACCCTTTTCCTAAACACAAAATCTTGTTTATGATGGGATTTTGGTATTGTTAACAATTGGGACTGTCTTACCCTCCCGACTTGATATGTATTCCTAGCGCAAGATCCGCATCGACCCAAAGTGTCTGCACTGGATGCCCAAGGCCCTAAGAGGACGCAAGAGGACCCCCAAGAACCCCCACTTGATTCTTGATCACACACAAACTTGTCCAAGAGGGGATATTGGTATTGTTAAAATGTGATGGGGACTCTCTACCCCTCCCGATACAGAGTCCTAGCGCAAGATCTGCATCGACCCAAAGAGTCTGCACTGGATGCCCAAGGACTAAGAGGACCCAAGAGGACCCCCTAAGAGGGAAAATTTGTAACCAACTTGATTCCTGAACACACACAAACTTGTCCAAGAGGGGATATTGATATTGTGACAATGTGATGGGACTCTCTACCCCTCCTGACATGTAATGGATTCCTAGCTCAAGATCTGCATGTGCCCAAAGTGTCTGCACTGGACGCCCAAAGACTGGTCCGAGAGGGGAAAGTGGTAACCCACTTGATACACTGGTCTCCGCTTATTCAGGGTTACATGGGGATACTCCTTTCAAAGGAAATATTTTCTATGTTTCTTGATCAAAATAGGAATCTTCCTGGAGAAAGCCTATTTCATTCAAATAATGTTACCAATATTTAGTATGTTGTATTCCGTAGTATCTGTCGCATGGACAATTGTGTGTGGTATGTGGTAAGAAAATATTTATAATAAAATATCCAAGTACCCAAAACATCAATGTTGTCTTGACCATTAATGAAATAGGAAGCATAACTGAACATTATTTGATCATGACCATCTTCTTTTTTATGAGAATGCCACAATATCGAAACCATGTTGGGGGCACATTTGATTTACATTACTGAGGTTGAGTGGCCTTGGAAGGTTGTTGAGGTGAGCCTACACATCAGGAATTATCTACAGTGATCTCTGCCTGCACATGTGAAAGTTATTTATTATTTTCTACTTTTGAATGACAAGTTGTAAATGTTTGCAGTTTTTCATGCATTTGCCATGCACACTGCAAGTGTGAAGATTGAGAAGGGAAATTCCTAAAAAGCACTTTTTTCATATCCCAATCATTTTAGTGTAGAAAAGTAGAAAAGATGATGCTTCACTATGTTTCAATAATGTGTGTGCCGTATTAATCTTTCATAAATGATATTGATAAGCTCAATGAGCATTTTAAGATCTAAGTGTGATATCATGGCAATGATAAAGTAAGAAATTATAACATTTGTTGCTTAATTGTTTGAAAGATATATGTAACCAATGAAATTAAAAAGATAATGACATGTCTTTGTGCAAATAATTTGTATTACTATCTTAATTTACCTTTATGTGGTTGCATTAATTAATGGGTTCCTTATCAACTGGAGAATATGTTATGTTTACAGTTGTTTGTTTATAAGCCCGTTACTACTGGAACTTATTTATTGCAACTTTACAATTGATCATAACTCTTTCTGCAAAGGGGCCCAGGTGTTGTAAATGGGGACCAGGCTTGAGTCTATTCCTTGAAATGCTTATTGCCCTTTATCATGGCAGCTCGGTGAAAGCCAGAGTATTGAAATATACCAAACTGTTAAATCAACTTTAAAATGGAATTTCTAGATTGATTGCACAATATATGCTGAGCTGTTGTTGTTATTATTATTATTGATATTGTATCATTAGGAGGAACCTATTTAATGTATTTATTATTTTATTCGACCTTGGTGGACTGTGTCCTAAGTTTGATATAATTGTGGTAGCTCATATTTCATATAGTGAGAAGCCATAAAGAGAAATGTACGATATAATGGAGAGATGTGAGTTGTACTAAACTCGGGATTATTCAATTATAAATTTCAGATTCCTGAAAGCGCTCACACTCAGTGATAAAAAAAACCTTTGTGTGTGGAAGCACTGGTTGATGACTACAGACAAGTGCTTCCAAGATCATTATGTACCTGATTGCTTGTAGCCTTGCATTTATGTATACATGGGTCATGTATAGTTGAAGAACTGGAGTTAGCAACCAATTTCCGTATATTTATATTGTGTATGTAAAAAATATTTTGCAGTTGATTGTTGTCATTGGTAACTAACTATTTTTTATTAAAAAAACATTTGACAAACATGTGAAGTTACTTGTACAAGTTAATCATGTTCATGTGGCTGCACATGCTGTATGTGTTTGTATGTGTGTGCATTATATGTTTTAAATAAAACTCTTCCCACTTTTGATAGTCAATAACTACAAAATAATAATCTAAAATGTTTTTATATTTACACAGGGGATCACCAACAATAAAGTGAAAAAATTTGTTGGGTGTGGTCAAGTTGCGAAATCTGAACTATGCTTCCTGTAATCAAGGATCGACATTAGATTATCACTAGCCTGAAGGCCGAGGGTGAGGGGGGGGGGGGTTCACTTAACTCTAAGTTGGACCTTACAATTATGGAAAGCCATTACTTTGTTTGTAAAATTACTGAAACAGTTCTTTTGGAAAGGCTTCAATTTGACAAAAAAACAGTTAGATTGTATATTATCGAGGATCCTTGAAATTAATGATATAAATTGTTTTTTTAAGTTCCAAATGCTTGTGTTTTATGCTTTTGATTTTATTTTATTCAGTCTACAAATGGCGATCCATAAATGTTAGGTCCATCTTAGAATCTGTGTGAAACATCACAAAGGGCTGATACAAATTGAAGTTGGGCCCGTAACCCGATTGGGCAACTAGATTTTCAAACTGACAATGACAGAATGAGAAAATCTTGTATCCATAATTATAATTGTAAGATGATGATGATGGTGGTGGTGGTGGTGGTGGTGGTGATGATGATGATGATGGTGGTGGTGGTGATGATGATGGTGGTGGTGGTGATGATGATGATGATGGTGGTAATGATGATAATAATGATGGCTACTTATATAGTGCACGTTATGATGGTGGTGGTGGTGATGGTGATGATGATGGTGGCGGTGGTGGTGATGATGATGATGATGGTGATGATGATAATAATAATGGTGGGTACGTATACAGGGTGGCGTGTGCCCCCCAAAAAACGGAACGGGGTAGTTGCCATAATAAAGAAACATGATCATCTTTTACAAAGAAAATGATACCAAGAACAGTAATTTTGGTCGAGTAGTTCCACAATCGAGGTTTGCGCATTAATAACTTTTCTATTACGTTATTACCATTCATACATTTGGTATCATCGGAAAGCGTGAATTATCCCCTTCACATTGATATAACATTTGCTATGAATAAAGAGGAGGATTCACGCTTTCCAATGATACTAAATGTATGAATGGTAATAACGTAATAGGAAAGTTATTAATGCGCAAACCTCGATTGCGGAACTTTTTGTGCGAAGTATATGTGGTGATTCTTATGAAACAAAACTGTGTTCATGGTACAATATACATGCTTAGATTATATTAACACACTGATAAAAAAGAAAGGTAATTGATATGATAATTATCCAACTTATGAATAATTATGATGTCATATATATGTTATATACATGCACTGTATGCAATATTATACAGTTGTTAACTGGTGGTGGAGGGAAAAGCACGGAATGTTCCACTCCCGAGGGATTTTAAATGCTATTGAGGGAAGAGTAAATAAGTCCCGAGACGTAGTCGAGGGACATATTTTCTTCACGAAATAGCATTTTAAAGTCCCGAGGGGAACATTCCATGATTTTCCCGACAGCAAAGTTAACGACTGTTTTATCATCTGATTGCCATGTAACAGTGCCATGTAATATCCAAAAATATTACATGGCAGCTCATGTACTGTATTTATTTAAAGTCAGGTGATAAAACATAATATCATGATCATATTTCTCTACATTCCTTATGTATGTTATTGTTGTGTATGTTGTCAATGGAACTAGGAAGTAATGCCACTTTCAATCTATTCATAAGTGTTGACATATATGTATAAAAAAACCAGGATAATCATGCAAATTTATTTAGTTTTACCGTTTTCTATGTTTTTTTCTTTTCTTTTTTTCTTTTTCTATGTTTTTCTTAGTTTTTCTTTGTATTATTCTTTAAATATTGTATTGTTTTATGCAAATGAGAATGCAATACGTTTTATTCACCATGCCAAATGGGAATACTAACAGTACATGTGAAAAGTTGGGTATACAACTGCAACATAAAAGGTGCATCTAAAAACTCTGTATGTTATATGGAAGAATTAACAAAAAAAAAAAAAAAAAAAAAAAAAAAAAAAAAAATTATAATTGTAAGATGATGATGATGGTGGTGGTGGTGGTGGTGGTGGTGATGATGATGATGATGATGGTGGTGGTGGTGATGATGATGGTGGTGGTGGTGATGATGATGATGATGGTGGTAATGATGATAATAATGATGGCTACTTATATAGTGCACGTTATGATGGTGGTGGTGGTGATGGTGATGATGATGGTGGCGGTGGTGGTGATGATGATGATGATGGTGATGATGATAATAATAATGGTGGGTACGTATACAGGGTGGCGTGTGCCCCCCAAAAAACGGAACGGGGTAGTTGCCATAATAAAGAAACATGATCATCTTTTACAAAGAAAATGATACCAAGAACAGTAATTTTGGTCGAGTAGTTCCACAATCGAGGTTTGCGCATTAATAACTTTTCTATTACGTTATTACCATTCATACATTTGGTATCATCGGAAAGCGTGAATTATCCCCTTCACATTGATATAACATTTGCTATGAATAAAGAGGAGGATTCACGCTTTCCAATGATACTAAATGTATGAATGGTAATAACGTAATAGGAAAGTTATTAATGCGCAAACCTCGATTGCGGAACTTTTTGTGCGAAGTATATGTGGTGATTCTTATGAAACAAAACTGTGTTCATGGTACAATATACATGCTTAGATTATATTAACACACTGATAAAAAAGAAAGGTAATTGATATGATAATTATCCAACTTATGAATAATTATGATGTCATATATATGTTATATACATGCACTGTATGCAATATTATACAGTTGTTAACTGGTGGTGGAGGGAAAAGCACGGAATGTTCCACTCCCGAGGGATTTTAAATGCTATTGAGGGAAGAGTAAATAAGTCCCGAGACGTAGTCGAGGGACATATTTTCTTCACGAAATAGCATTTTAAAGTCCCGAGGGGAACATTCCATGATTTTCCCGACAGCAAAGTTAACGACTGTTTTATCATCTGATTGCCATGTAACAGTGCCATGTAATATCCAAAAATATTACATGGCAGCTCATGTACTGTATTTATTTAAAGTCAGGTGATAAAACATAATATCATGATCATATTTCTCTACATTCCTTATGTATGTTATTGTTGTGTATGTTGTCAATGGAACTAGGAAGTAATGCCACTTTCAATCTATTCATAAGTGTTGACATATATGTATAAAAAAACCAGGATAATCATGCAAATTTATTTAGTTTTACCGTTTTCTATGTTTTTTTCTTTTCTTTTTTTCTTTTTCTATGTTTTTCTTAGTTTTTCTTTGTATTATTCTTTAAATATTGTATTGTTTTATGCAAATGAGAATGCAATACGTTTTATTCACCATGCCAAATGGGAATACTAACAGTACATGTGAAAAGTTGGGTATACAACTGCAACATAAAAGGTGCATCTAAAAACTATGTATGTTATATGGAAGAATTAACAAAAAAAAAAAAAAAAAAAATCAAATTTTCAGTGACACGCGATCGCAAAATGTTACATAACACATGGATCGTTGACCCGGTGTGCACAACTTTGGTATCAAAAGATGCGCAAGACTCTAAGGGGAAAAGTCCTGAAATGGCACCGTCAAATATTTAAGCATTGCGAAGTAATCGCGAAAATAGAGGGGGGGGGGGGGCTAAATCAGCCCCACCCCCAGTCTTTTTAGGGTTAAAGGTGTTTTACAAAATAATGTTGAATTTGTTTGTGTGTACATAAAATAAGTGAGTGAATATGTTTGTCTTCTATGATATTAAGTACAACTTACAAGTCATTAACAAACAAATGTATTCTACTTGACTACGGAACTGAGCGTTATTCAGTTTTCCTCAGGGGAACAATTTGATATAACGATCATATAAGGATATCCCATGAGGCATGAGTATACGTAGGTAAGATAATTATTAGGTTTTATAATGGTTTAGTTATTTCATTGCTGTGTAGAATAATTGCAAAAAAGATGAGAAGTCAAGTCAAGTTCTAATATAGAGCACACGCACTAATTCCGTGTGATACCAGCTCTTATAGCAGTCGACTTACGTTAGCCGTTGCCATGGCAAAGTACTAATGACACATTATAGACTGTAATTAAGTTTTCTGCTCAAGTTACTGGAAATTGTCTGATCTAGAAAAAAACGATAAAAATAGTGTCTTAGTTGCTGATAAGATAAGTAGTGTGTATGCCGTCGATTATGTCGACTTGTAAGGATACGGGGTTTGGGGTGGGGTCATACTCATATACCACCAATCATAGCCATCAGTAGCCATGGTAGCGTGTTATCATAAAAAAATCAGGATTAAATATTGGATATTTCCTACGTGGCGATGGAATTATAGTCTCTGATGTCTTGAGAAAAGATGAACAATCCGAGAGTCAAAATGCAGTGGAGTAGGGTGGACTACAATTGATTGGGGGCACGTATAACTTCTTAGAGGGGCAAAAAATGCAATCTGCATAATACCCCCCCTCCCCCTCCCCCCACTCTCCGATTTGACGTGGGGCGATTACCCACATTGTCCCTACTTCATGCACGTAAATGATGGGGTGCAGACGCTTGATCTTTAGAACCATTTTTGAGGAAAAATAAGATTATTGTTGATTTTTGTTTTTCATGAACACTCGAAGGGGAAGTATTCCCATAGAACACCTCCCCACAGTCCTCCTTTTAGAACCACGCCACGCCCTCCCGTGTATAAGCGCATCCAGGTCGAAATTCCCATAGAACCAAGACCCATAGGATTCCCATAGAGACCCATTAGGCC
This sequence comes from Echinarachnius parma, assembly GCA_037951105.1. Lineage (NCBI taxonomy): Eukaryota > Metazoa > Echinodermata > Echinoidea > Clypeasteroida > Echinarachniidae > Echinarachnius > Echinarachnius parma. The sequence goes on along the minus strand of JBAMJV010007999.1, from coordinate 48,223 downwards.
TAATGGTTTCTATGGGATCCTATGGGTTTCAATAGGGAAAGTGAAACATGGGTTTCTATGGGTTTCTATGGGTTCTATGGGTTTCTATGGGTGTGGGTTTCTATGGGTCCTATGGGTTGCTATGGGTCCTATGGGTTTCTATGGGTTTTTATTTTATGGATTTCTGTTGGTCCCATAGAAACCCATAGAAACCCATAGAAACCCATAGGATATTCCTATGGGTTTTCTATGGGTTTCCTATGGGTTTCTATGGGAATTTCGACTTGGGTAATGGTTTCTATGGGATCCTATGGGTTTCAATAGGGAAAGTGAAACATGGGTTTCTATGGGTTTCTATGGGTTTCTATGGGTTTCTATGGGTCCTATGGGTTTCTATGGGTCCTATGGGTTTCTATGGGTTTTTATTTTATGGATTTCTGTTGGTCCCATAGAAACCCATAGAAACCCATAGAAACCCATAGAAACCCATAGGATATTCCTATGGGTTTTCTATGGGTTTCCTATGGGTTTCTATGGGAATTACGACTTGGGATGGTATGCCAAAGTCGATCAGCTACCGCTACCCAGGCCTGCCGCTACCCATGCACCCTCTCCCACCACCAAACATTAAATAAGTTCATGAATACTTGACAAAACACATAAAGGAGGATTCCTTTTACAAATAAAGCAATACATAAAGAGCTTGCCCCCCCCCCCTCACCTCCCACCCCCACCAACATGAAT